>WNGS01005173.1:13766-24558 GCA_020271785.1 Procambarus virginalis | reverse complement strand
TGCCGCGTCCAGCAGCTTAGCTCTCCAAGTGTCTGGTCCTCCTGTGGGTCTCTGTTCCCCCAATCTATCTTCCCATGGTTGAAGTCTCTCATGATTAGTAGTCTGGATCTGTTCCTGATAGCCACAGAAGCTGCTCTCTCTATTATATTGATAGTGGCCATGTTGTTTCTATTATATTCCTGTCTGGGTTTTCTGTCGTTCGGTGGGGGGGGGGGGGTTATATATGACTACTACTCTAATTTTCTGTCCTCCAGTTGCTATGGTACCTGATATGTAATCACTGAAACCTTCACAGTTCTGAATTACCATCTCTTCAAAACTCCAACCTTTTCTTATCAGCAAAGCTACACCACCTCCTCCTCTCCCTTCTCTCTCTTTCCTTACTACATAGAAGTCATGTGGAAACATCGCATTTGTTATGGTTTTCGTTAGCTTTGTTTCTGTGAGTGCTAGTATAGTATGTCTGGGTTTCTTCTAGTCCCATTCCCCGAGTTCACTGTTTTATTTGTAATTCCAGCTATGTTAGTGTTCATTGCCTTGAAGCTCACTTTCTTCTGTTCATTTTCTTGTCTCCTTCTTGGCGAGCATTCTGCTGGTGGGGAAAGCTGTTCCCTGGGTGAGAAGATCTGTGAGGTGGTTTGCAGTGTTTCAGAGAATTTTGGTGTGGGGGGTGGGGGTTTAAGGGAAGGGGGACAGGTTGGGTGTGGGTTAAGGAGATAGGGGGGGAAAGGAGGATATGGGGTGAGGGGGAAGGAGGAGGGATAGGGAGGGTATAGGATGAAGGGTGGGGGGACAGGGGGAGAAAGTGGGAGGGGGGACATGGTGGGAATGGGGGAGGGTGGCAGGGTCAGAATGGGGTGGGAGAGGAGGGAGGGTTGGGTGAGCATTTGGGTGGGGGCAAGTATGGTGAGGGGAAGGGAGGGTTTCTATGCAGAGGGGGGTGGTGGTGTTGCCCTCCCTCTGGTGTTTCTGGGATGCTGGTTGTGGGTTCCCCTCTTGTTTCTGGAACTGTTGTGTTGGGGCTGCAATTTACTGGTTTACTCTTCTCTCCCTGCGCTTCCTCCTTGCCTCTGATGCCCTGGCTCTCTCCTCCTTCGTCACGTCCCTCTGCAGGAATACTTTTTTGTATTCCTCCTCATACTGCAGATGACTCTTCCTTTCTAGAATAACCTCCTTCGTGGCCTCGTTTGTAAACACCACCTTTACCAGTCAGTTTCGGTCCTTGTTGTACGAGCCCAACCTGAAAACCTTCTCAATGTTTGTTCAGCCCCTTCCATCTGTAACCCCCTTGAGAAGCCCATGTACCGCCCTCTCTATCCTTGCTATTCCATTCCTGCCTATTAGATCCTTCCTGTTCTTTGATACCTACAACTACCACTGATCTTTTTCTTTCCAGCAGCTGACTGGTGCACCTTGCTGCTTCCTGTGGGTAGCTGCTTGCATGGTTACCTCCCTCACTGTGTCCATTGCTTCTGACTCTTTCTCAGTCTTTCCGCAAATGTTTCAGGTACAGAGGCATTTCCTCCAATGCAACATTCCCACCTTCCCTTTGGATGATAATCTGATGCTCGGCCTCTTTATTTTTCTCTGTGAGGGATGTGTGTGTGTGTGTGTGTGTTAGTGTGTATTCACTTAGTTGTATTGTACGGGGGTGGGTGAGCTTTGCTCTTTCGGCCCGCCTCTCAACTGTCAATCAACTGTTTACTAACTACTACTTTTTTTTTTTTTCCACACCACACACAACACACCCCAGGAAGCAGCCCGTGACAGCTGACTAACTCCCAGGTACCTATTTACTGCTAGTAACAGGGGCATTCAGGGTGAAAGAAACTTTGCCATTGTTTCTGCCGGGTGCGGGAATCGACCCGCGCCACAGAATTACGAATCCTGCGCGATATCCACCAGGCTACCTGGCCCCCATGTGTGGTGGGTGTGTGTGTGTGTGTGTGTGTGTGTGTGTGTGTGTGTGTACTCACCTAGTTGTGTCTGCAGGATCGAGCATTGACTCTTGGATCCCGCCTTTCGAGCATCAGTTGTTTACAGCAATGACTCCTGTCCCATTTCCCTATCATACCTGGTTTTAAAATTATGTAATGCTTCCACAACCTGTTCCTTAAGTGCATTCCATTTTCCCACTACTCTCACGCTAAAAGAAAACTTCCTAACATCTCTGTGACTCATCTGAGTTTCCAACTTCCATCCATGTCCCCTCGTTCTGTTACTATTCCGTGTGAACATTTCGTCTATGTCCACTCTGTCAATCCCTCTGAGTATTTTATACGTTCCTATCATGTCCCCCCTCTCCCTTCTTTCTAGTGTCGTAAGGCACAGTTCCCTCAGGCGCTCCTCATACCCCATCCCTCGTAGCTCTGGGACGAGTCTCGTTGCAAACCTCTGAACCTTTTCCAGTTTCATTATATGCTTCTTCAGATGGGGACTCCATGATGAGGCGGCATACTCTAAGACTGGCCTCACGTAGGCAGTGTAAAGCGCCCTAAATGCCTCCTTACTTAGGTTTCTGAATGATGTTCTAACTTTTGCCAGTGTAGAGTACGCTGCTGTCGTTATCCTATTTATATGTGCCTCAGGAGATAGATTAGGTGTTACGTCCACACCCAGGTCTCTTTCGCGCGTCGTCACAGGTAGGCTGTTCCCCTTCATTGTGTACTGTCCCTTTGGTCTCCTATCTCCTAGTCCCATTTCCATAACTTTACATTTGCTCGTGTTGAATTCCAGTAGCCATTTCTCTGACCATCTCTGCAACCTGTTCAGGTCCTCTTGGAGGATCCTGCAATCTCATCTGTCACAACTCTTCTCATCAACTTTGCGTCATCCGCAAACATCGACATGTAGGACTCTACACCTGTAAACATGTCGTTAACATATACAAGAAATAGAATTGGTCCCAGCACCGATCCTTGTGGTACTCCACTTGTTACTGTTCGCCAGTACGACTTCTCGCCCCTTACCGTAACTCTTTGGCTCCTTCCTGTTAGGTAGTTCCTTATCCATGCTAGGACCTTTCCCCCACCACCGCCTGCCTCTCGAGTTTGAACAGCAGTCTCATGTGCGGTACTGTATCAAAGGCTTTTTGGCAGTCCAGAAATATGTAGTCTGCCCAACCATCTCTGTCCTGTCTTATCCTCGTTATTTTATCATAGAATTCCAGAAGGTTTGTTAGGCACGATTTCCCTGTCCAGAACCCATGTTGATGTTTGTTCATAAACCTAACGTTCTCCAGGTGTGCAACCAGTCGTAGCCTAATTATTCTTTCCAGTATTTTACAGGGGATGCTTGTCAGTGATACAGGTCTATAGTTAAGTGCCTCCTCCCTATCGCCTTTGTTGAAGATCGGCACGACATTTGCCTTCTTCCAGCAACTTGGCAATTCTCCCGACATAAGTGACTCATTAAAGATCATTGCCAGAGGCACGCTGAGGGCCTGCGCTGCTTCTTTTAGTATCCACGGTGATACTTTGTCTGGTCCAATTGCTTTAGATGCATCTAGAGTTGTCAACTGTTTCATTACCTCCTCATTACCTGTGTGTGTGTAAATCACGAAAATAACACGTGATGAAGAATGTGACAGTGTCAGACCACGGAGTAGAATTGAAACATGACTGAAGGAATCTTTCCATATATATATATATATATATATATATATATATATATATATATGTCGTACCTAGTAGCCAGAACGCACTTCTCAGCCTACAATGCAAGGCCCGATTTGCCTAATAGGCCAAGTTTTCATGAATTAATTGTTTTTCGACTACCTAACCTACCTAACCTAACCTAACCTAACTTTTTCGGCTACCTAACCTAACCTAAGCAATAAAGATAGGTTAGGTTAGGTTAGGTAGGGTTGGTTAGGTTCGGTCATATATCTGCGTTAATTTTAACTCCAATAAAAAAAATTGACCTCGTACGTAATGAAATGGGTAGCTTTATCTTTTCATAAGAAAAAATTAGAGAAAATATATTAATTCAGGAAAACTTGGCTTATTAGGCAAATCGGGCCTTGCATAGTAGGCCGAGAAGTGCATTCTGGCTACTAGGTACGACATATATATATATATATATATATATATATATATATATATATATATATATATATATATATATATATATATATATATATATATATATATATATATATATATATACTGATACAAATAATTAGCAGCGAGTCTTTCATTCAGACCTAGAGGCCAGTGCTGGCTTGCCTCAGTTATTGCAGATGTGATAAACACGTAACCACTCCACCTGCGTTACTTTGCAGGAAGATTGCGTGACGCAGTTGTTGTTATAGATTCAGCTACTCGGAACAAGTTCCAAGTAGCACGGGCTATGGTGAGCCCGTAACTTACCCGGCACAGGAGCGGGGCAAGTAGCACGGGCTATGGTGACCCCGTAAAGCCGCGGCGCGGGTAGGCAGCGATCTATATTGTAGTCAGTAGTCAGTCGATTGGTACAGTCAGGTGACTGAAGAAGGTCTCCAGAGTGAGGCCCGCACCTTACTACCTCGTTAACACATGGGTCGCTGCAGTGGCAAATGTTGCAGCCTTCATAACCCTTGCAGGCGGTCCGCCGCATGCAAGTTAGGCGGCAGCCGTAAGCACGGGTGGTCGCAGGAACGTGCAATGTTGCAGACGCCACAACAGGCAACCCAACATATCCCCGTTGGTGTTGATCAACAGTAACGCCACAACAGGCAAGCCAACATATCCCCGTTGGTGTTGATCAACAGTAACGCCACAACAGGCAACCCAACATACCCTCGTTGGTGCTGATCAACAGTAACGCCACAACAGGCAACCTAACATATCCCCGTTGGTGTTGATCAACAGTAACGCCACAACAGGCAACCCAACATATCCCCGTTGGTGTTGATCAACAGTAACGCCACAACAGGCAACCCAACATATCCCCGTTGGTGTTGATCAACAGTAACGCCACAACAGGCAACCCAACATATCCCCGTTGGTGTTGATCAACAGTAACGCCACAACAGGCAACCCAACATACCCTCGTTGGTGCTGATCAACAGTAACGCCACAACAGACAACCGATCACCCCTGTGTATAATGCGTCAATGACATGACATGAATCAACAATGACAAGAATGCATTCCTTGCAAC
Organism: Procambarus virginalis; assembly: GCA_020271785.1. NCBI lineage: Eukaryota > Metazoa > Arthropoda > Malacostraca > Decapoda > Cambaridae > Procambarus > Procambarus virginalis. The sequence goes on along the minus strand of WNGS01005173.1, from coordinate 19,417 downwards.
ACAACAGGAGTGCAGTGTTGCAACAGACCGTTGTCCTGGGGCACCAGTGTGACGTCACAACAGGTATGACAACGCCACACAAGGGTACAGAGGAATCAACGAACCGGAGAAGCAAGGGGGGAAGATTGGCAATGTTTACTCTTGTTTCCCTCTCCTGAAAGGGGAAGGGGGAGGAGGGGAGAGGGGAAGGGGGAGGGGGATCTGGGAAGGGTGAGGGGGGGAAGGGGGGGGGGGATCTGGGAAGGGTGAGGGGGGGAAGGGGGAGGGGGATCTGGGAAGGGTGAGGGGGGAGGAGGTTGATAGTTCCGTGGCTCCACTGTTAGAGAAGACCGTGTAGAAACACAACAGTAAAGATAGTGAGAGACATTGTGAGAGATAGTGAGAGACATTGTGAGAGATAGTGAGAGACATTGTGTGAGATAGTGAGGGAGACATGCAACTGATCTCTCCACCACCGCCCACAGGACAGGCGTTGGGTACATAATAATCAAATTAAACTAAAGGAAAGGACAAAAAAATATTATAAGGAGTGTTATTATCCCAGGGAGAGTCACTTAGCTTAAGTTCTGTGGCCTCCAGCACCAGCTGAGGCCACACAGCATCAGGTGACACCTCCTCATGGTGCCTCCAGCACCAGCTGAGGCCACACAGTATCAGGTGACACCTCCTCATGGTGCCTCCACCACCAGCTGAGGCCACACAGTATCAGGTGACACCTCCTCATGGTGCCTCCACCACCAGCTGAGGCCACACAGTATCAGGTGACACCTCCTCATGGTGCCTCCAGCACCAGCCGAGGCCTCATAATATGAGGTGACACTTCCTCATGGTGCTCCAGCACCAGCTGAGGCCAGACAGTATCAGGTGACACCTCATGACACCGCCTGGCCGTGTCGTCCCTACCATCCCTCACAGCCCCAGTGTCAAAGGTTGGCGGGTTCATAGTGAATACAACTGTGCAGTTTTAAGGCCCGTTACTTAGATGCCAAGTATGCGTGTGTGTTGACTCAGCGGGTTACCCAGGTATGTGCTTGTGGAGAGCTAGATTTAGCTTGAGCCCCGCCTGGTGCATTTATAGTCTCCGAAGATGAAGACCACACCACTGTAGTCGACCATTCTCCCTGCTCGCTAATATTCTCGGGGCTCACCGACTCATCTCAGCTGCCGACATATGCCCCAGTGATCTCTCGTGCTTACCATGCCGGTCTCCAGAGGCACACATTAACATAATCAGAGGCATGTGCTAAGCAGCCGAGCATCTGAACAGGTGGAATGACTTTGGACAAAGTGGTATTGAAGGCACTGTACGCTCCCTGTGAGAGCGTACAGTGCTCACATAGCCATCATGTACACACAGGACAAGGTCAACCTCGAGGGAGTTGAGTGACAAGTTCCAGCAGAGCAAAGGATTACCCAGACATTGGGACTCGGCAATCTTAAATTAATACATTAGATAAGAAATAAGAAAAGGAGACATGATTGCGAAGTGGATGATCTTAATAGGCACTGAGATCCTGATTAGTATGAGTAACAACAGAAGTAATGGCCATGGAGGACAGCTAAAACACGTATGAGCCTTATGCTTAGAAGTAATATATTTGTTTATCTAATAGCAAACAAATGAACAAATGAAAGGAGCGAGAGGAGGCGGTAGTCGAGGGACACCATTCAAAGGTTTGAATGTAATTAGGATAAAAATCGAGTGGAACTGGAAGCCATTGGAAGATGACCGACGGGCGAAAAGTCTGTGACCAAGAGCATAAACCCGAACCAGGCGAGGCGGCAGATAGGTGCTCCCCTCCTCACATACACATGTGTGCATGTGTGTAGTAATGAAAGGGGGTCATTCAGGGCCGTGTTCATGCGGCTGTAAACGGAGAGATGCCCTTGTGTCCCAGCGTACTCTACCAATGACCTTCTTTACAAGCTCTTAGGCTGCCCCAACTCCCCCAACAAGATCTCCTCCTCACCTCAATGTGCCTCTTTATCACCCCGCCTGTGTCTTCCTCTCCCTCTGCCCTCTCTTCTATTCCTTTATCTCTATACAGCGCGGGAGGGGATAAGTCATGTCATAAGGGAATAAGTACCTTATTCCTGGGTCTGGAATAAGAGACGAGCAGTTGTCACTTATCATGAGACTGTCATTATGAAATAATCAAGTCACTTCCAGAGAAAACTTCGCATTTCCCAAAATCTGAACTTGAGTTATAGCCATTTGTCAAAAGGCCTAGAAACTGGAGGCCTAGGAGAGCTAAGAGGCTAGGAGCTAAGAGGCCTAGGAGGGCTAAGAGGCCTAGGAGGGCTAAGAGGATTAGGAGGGCTAAGAGGCTTGGGCTAAGAAGCCTAGGAGGGCTAAGAGGCCTAGCAACACTGGTGATGCCACTAAATGTATCACTGTCAAATCAACAGTTAGACAAGCCAGAGCTTTTGTTTTTACACTGGCGATTGGTAGTTCTAAGTTAGAACAATTCATAATTGGGTGGAGTCTTGCCAGTGAATTGTCTCGGGAATCGAGTGTCTGTCTGGGGGCTTGGTGGCTGATCAAGGCTTGTGGAAGTGTGTTGTAAGAGGTGTTATTATTGCTGGAGGTGCAGTCTACTCTGCTTTCCTTGAGACTTTCAATATCTTCCTTGAACAGTGTGTCATTCAATGTCAATTGCCTTAACTAGGTGACACATACTTAATCACAAGCGAAAACACATGCGCACACACACACACATGAGTCTTGATAAAGACTTATTCCTCTCAAAGTTTGCTGAAGACGCCAAAATTATGAGAAGGATTAAGACAGAGGAGGACAGCTTGAGGCTTCAAGAAGACCTGGACAAGCTGCAGGAATGGTCGAACAAATGGTTGAGTTTAACCCGAACAAATGTAATGTAATGAAGATAGGTGTAGGGAGCAGGAGACCAGATACAAGGTATCATTTGGAAGATGAAATACTTCAAGAGTCAAAGAAAGAGAAAGACTTGGGAGTTGATATCACGCCAGATCTGACTCCAGAAGCCCATATCAAGAGGATAACATCAGCAGCATATGCCACGTTGGCCAACATAAGAACGGCCTTTAGAAACTTGTGTAAGGAATCATTCAGAACTATATATACCACATATGTCAGACCAATCCTGGAGTATGCAGCTCCAGCATGGAGTCCATATCTAGTCAAGCATAAGACTAAGCTGGAAAAGGTTCAAAGGTTTGCCAACAGACTAGTACCCGAACTGAGAGGTATGAGTTACGAGGAGAGGCTACGGGAATTAAACCTCACGTCGCTGGGAAACAGAAGAGTTAGGGGGACATGATCATCACATACAAGATTCTCATAGGATTGATAGGGTAGATAAAACAGACTCTTTAGCACCAGGGGCACATGCATTAGGGGACACAGCTGGAAATTGAGTGCCCAAATGAGCCATAGACACATTAAAAAGAATTTTTTTTTAGTGTCAGAGTAGTAGACAAATAGAATGCATTAGGAAGCGATGTGGTGGAGGCTGACTCCATATACAGTTTCAAGTGTAGATATGATAGAGCCCAATAGGCTCAGGAACCTGAACACCTGTTGATTGACGGTTGAGAGGCTGGACCAAAGAGCCAGAGCTCAACCCCCGCAAGCACAGCTAGAGGAGTATAACTAGGTGAGTACAACTAAGGGAATACAACTAGGTGAGCACAACTAGGTGAGTACAACAGATGAGTACAACTAGGTGAGAACAACTCGGTGAGTACAACAAGGGGAGTACAACAAGGGGAGTACAACAAGGGGAGTACAACAAGTTGAGTACAACTAGGTGAGTATAACTATGTGAGTACAACAAGGTGACTACTATTAGGTGAGTACAACCAGGTGAGTACAACAAGGTGACTACCACTAGCTGTGTACAACTAGGTGAGTACAATAAAGTGAGTACAACTAGAGTAGTAGAAGAGGTGAGTACAACTAGGTGATTACCAGAGGTGAGCACAACTAGAGGAGTACAAGACGTGAGTACAAATAGCTGAGTACAAAAAGGTGAGTACAACTAGGTGAGTATAAGAGGTGAGTACAACAAGGTTAGAACAACAGGTGAGTACAAGAGGTAAGTACAAAAAGGTTAGTATAACTAGGTGAGTCCCAGAGGTGAGTACAACTAGGTGAGTCCCAGAGGTGAGTACAACTAGGTGAGTCCCAGAGGTGAGTACAACTAGGTGAGTCCCAGAGGTGAGTACAACTAGGTGAGTCCCAGAGGTGAGTACAACTAGGTGAGTCACCAGAGGTGAGTACAACTAGGTGAGTCCCAGAGGTGAGTACAACTAGGTGAGTCACCAGAGGTGAGTACAACTAGGTGAGTCCAGAGGTGAGTACAACTAGGCGAGTCCAGAGGTGAGTACAACTAGGTGAGACACCAGAGGTGAGTACAACTAGGTGAGTCACCAGAGGTGAGTACAACTAGGTGAGTCAAAGGTGAGTACAACTAGGTGAGTCCCAAAGGTGAGTACAACTAGGTGAGTCCCAGAGGTGAGTACAACTAGGTGAGTGCCAGAGGTGAGTACAACTAGGTGAGTCCCAGAGGTGAGTACAACTAGGTGAGTCCCAGAGGTGAGTACAAGTGGTGAGTGCCAGAGGTGAGTACAAGTAGGTGAGTCCCAGAGGTGAGTACAACTAGGTGAGTGCCGCACCCCTGGAGCCAGGCCCCGGCTGCTGATAGTAACTGTGTGGTAGAGACCGAAGCCTCCTTTAACGACCATGCAGGGAAGACGGCCAGTGTTGGTCGTACCCCCTAGTTGTACCCCCTAGTTGTACCCCCCTAGTTGTACCCCCTAGTTGTACCCCCTAGTTGTACCCCCTAGTTGTACCCCCTAGTTGTACCCCCTAGTTGTACCCCCTAGTTGTACTCCCCTAGTTGTACCCCCCTAGTTGTACCCCCTAGTTGTACCCCCCTAGTTGTACCCCCTAGTTGTACCCCCCTAGTTGTACCCCCTAGTTGTACCCCCTAGTTGTACCCCCTAGTTGTACTCCCCTAGTTGTACCCCCCTAGTTGTACCCCTAGTTGTACCCCTAGTTGTACCCCCCTAGTTGTACCCCCTAGTTGTACCCCCTAGTTGTACCCCCCTAGTTGTACCCCCCTAGTTGTACCCCCCTAGTTGTACCCCCCTAGTTGTACCCCCCTAGTTGTACCCCCCTAGTTGTACCCCCCCCTAGTTGTACCCCCCTAGTTGTACCCCCTAGTTGTACCCCCCTAGTTGTACCCCCTAGTTGTACCCCCCTAGTTGTACCCCCCTAGTTGTACCCCCTAGTTGTACCCCCTAGTTGTACCCCCCTAGTTGTACCCCCTAGTTGTACCCCCCCCTAGTTGTACCCCCCTAGTTGTAACCCCCTAGTTGTACCCCCTAGTTGTACCCCCCCTAGTTGTACCACCCTAGTTGTACCCCCTAGTTGTACCCCCCTAGTTGTACCCCTAGTTGTACTCCCCTAGTTGTACTCCCCTAGTTGTACCCCCTAGTTGTACTCCCCTAGTTGTACTCCCTAGTTGTACCCCCTAGTTGTACCCCCCTAGTTGTACCCCCCTAGTTGTACTCCCCTAGTTGTACCCCCTAGTTGTACCCCCTAGTTGTACCCCCTAGTTGTACCCCCCTAGTTGTACCCCCTAGTTACCCCCTAGTTGTACCCC
>WNGS01005172.1:0-11270 GCA_020271785.1 Procambarus virginalis | reverse complement strand
AACACGAAAATGTAGTGTGTGTGTGTGTGTGTGTGTGTGGTTAACAAGACCTCTTAGCGTGACTGTATAGCGGGATGCTTCAGAAGGGAAGGGGGAGGGAAGAAACTAAAGAAAAACTAGGTATCTGACCTGGAAACATTACCATTATGCAGTGTCGCAGCCAGACGTCATTGGGCTTACAGAGAGCAGTTGTGATGGCGCAGAGCAGCAGGCTCCCGGCGGCACCTTCCTCCGGTGCTTAAGATGCTCGTCCACCGGAACCTGCCGCTGCAGCACCATTTGTCATATTGACCACTTATTTTGTCCCTTTGTTGTCCCCCTTTGTGTGTACCGGAAGCTGCTGCATATGGCCTTTGTGGCCGCTTTCGGCTGACTTTCTCGTTTTCGTAATTTTAGGCCGCATGTTGTATTATCATATATATCTATCTATTCATCCATCTTCCTTGGCCCACATACCCTTTTCTATCACCCACATGGTATATATTCCTTTAATCATACTCCCTCTTCCATCACCCACACTTCCATTTCGCTTTACTCTCACTTTCCCTTCTCTTCTTCCATACTTTCTCTTCCTTCACTAACATCTTTCTCCTTCCTTCAACCCCCCCCCACACCCGCGAGCGCATCAGACCTTGCCCACAAATCGCTTAAGAACATTTAGAGAGATTCCATCCCACATCCCTCTCCCCCACAACCCAAAAACTCTCACACATCCATCATCTTAACAAACTTTCCTCTTGGTCTGAGCTTACCACACATCACACTTTTAGGGCCTCGTAAACTCGCACCACTTACGATAGGGAAAGCGAAGGGTTGAGGGGAAAGAGCAGGCGGGGACATAGTAGTGGGGGAGAGTTAAGGGGAAGGAAGAATGATAGGGGTGCAGGGATGTTAGGAAATGTTTGGTTTACACACCGAAGTCTGTAACGTAAAAAAACATGATTCCTCTTGTCTCAAGATGCGAAGCTCTTGGTCAGGTGTTGCTATGTATGAGAAGGCATTTTTCTCTGTGCGATGCAGAGGTGCCACTATTGCATTACTTACTGGGATTTGAAGCAACTGAGGCCCTGCGCATCAAACACAACATTAATCCAACGAGAGCAGCTGCATTAGATGCAAAATTCACAGCAACTACAATGGTTAATAAAACAGTGGATGTTTGGGACACACTAGTGAACACTGCATCTATATCCGCCACCAAGGTAATGTTATTGAATCAAGACTAAAACCAGTGCGCCAAAACAGAGGCGGAAATGAAACGAGAGAAAAGGAGGAACCCCACCTCCATTTATAACTCTGACCCAAATATCACAGTAACAAGGTAAAGGCGAATAACCGAACTCAATAACTGGCTCACTATAACTTGCTACACGGAAATTTCGTTCTGAGTCGCTCAATATAAAACAACAACATTCTCTGTGCGTACTTACCGCCCCGCTCCTGTGCCAGGTAAGTCCAGTACGGGCTCACCATAGCCCGTGCTACTTGCATCTTTATGTTCCGAGTAGCTGAATCTAAAACAAAAACAACAACATACTCTGTGCGTCTACTTACTCTGGACTGTAGAGCGACGGTCTCGCTTCTTGTAAATCGGAGCTCAATCCCCGACCGTCCAAAGGGTTGGGCACCATTCCGTTCCCTCGTCCGATCCTAAATACTTATCCTCATATCCCTTCCTAGTGCTATACAATAGTCATAATGGCTTATAATGCTTTCTCAATATAATTACCGATCGCGAGTAATGTGTGTGTTCAGCCCCGTTCTCTTGATTGGCCATAACGTACAAAATGCAACGTTCAAACCTAGCTAGCAACGGACCAGCAGAAGCAACCCACCTAACCTAACCAACCGATATGCTACTTTTCATGGTACTTTGTAATTTTGTGCACTGGGAGCCATAATGCGCAAAATGAGACGTATTAGTTGAGATGACGTATGTGGACGTACCCATTAAGGATGAGTTGAGTCCAGGTCAACCATCAAGGCTGCGCACGTCTCTCTGATTAGGATAATTACCCTCGTACTTTACCTCGGGCTAACGATCTTCACTACATCACAGGATTACTTACTTATCCTGAGATGTATGACACACTCCCTCTCGCACTCTGTCTTCTTTCACACGCACCACTCACTTGCACTCACATTCGCACTCACCTTCACGAATTACTCACTCACGTTGCAATGTGGTGGTGGCTTGAGATTCTAGTGCATTACATATATATATATATATATATATATATATATATATATATATATATATATATATATATATATATATATATATATATATATAAATATATATATATATATATATATATATATATATATATATATATATATATATATATATATATATATTTTATATATATATATATATATATATATATATATATATATATATATTATTAAATAAGACCGAAAAAGTAAGATTAATAATTCTAATACGAATTTTCTCGATTTTTCTTATGTTATTTTTTACTGGTGACGGTAAATGAAAAATCAATTCTCCAAAATTCATTTTTATTTCTAGTCTGACGCGACACTTGAGAGCGTTTCGTAAAACTTATTACATTTTCAAAGACTTTAGTTTATCCACACAACTTATGCCAGAAACAGCATTGGCTCTTATACCTGCATTTGGGTGAGGTGATGAAATACAATAGTGGGGTGAAAATGGGTATAGATTTGCAGAAGTTGGGTACAAATAGAACTGCAGAAGGCCTATTGGCCCATATTTCTTGATGTTTCTATATTGGAGCGGAGTCTTGAAGTGGGTAGAATATAGTTGTGCGTTAATTGGCTGTTGATTGCTGGTGTTGACTTCTTGATGTATAGTGCCTCACAGATGTCAAGCCGCCTGCTGTCGCTGTATCTATCAATGATTTCTGTGTTGTTTGATAAGATTTCTCTGGTGATGGTTTGGTTGTGGGAAGAGAATATATGTTCCTTAATGGAGCCCTGTTGCTTATGCATCGTTAAACGCCTGGAAAGAGATGTTCTTGTCTTGCCTATATACTGAGTTTTTTGAGGCTTACAGTCCCCAAGAGGGCATTTGAAGGCATAGACGACGTTCGTCTCTTTTAGAGCGTTCTGCTCCGTGTCTGGAGAGTTTCTCATGAGTAGGCTGGCCGTTTTTTTGGTTTTATAGTAAATCGTTAGTTGTATCTTCTGATTTTTGTCTGTAGGGATAACATTTCTATTAACAATATCTTTCAGGACCCTTTCCTCCGTTTTATGAGCTGTGGAGAAGAAGTTCCTGTAAAATAGTCTAATAGGGGGTATAGGTGTTGTATTAGTTGTCTCTTCAGAGGTTGTATGGCGTTTCACTTTCCTTCTTATGATGTCTTCAATGAAACCATTGGAGAAGCCGTTGTTGACTAGGACCTGCCTTACCCTACAGAGTTCTTCGTCGACTTGCTTCCATTCCCGAGCTGTGGCTGAGAGCACGGTCGACATAAGCGTTAACAACACTCCTCTTGTACCTGTCTGGGCAGTCACTTTTGGCATTTAGGCACATTCCTATGTTTGTTTCCTTAGTGTAGACTGCAGTGTGGAAACCTCCGTTCCTTTCCATGACTGTTACATCTAGAAAGGGCAGCTTCCCATCCTTCTCCATCTCGTAAGTGAAACGCAACACAGAATTCTGCTCAAACGCCTCTTTCAGCTCCTGCAGATGTCTGACATCAGGTACCTGTGTAAAAATGTCGTCAACATACCTGCAGTATATGGCCGGTTTCAAGTTCAAGTCGACTAAGACTTTTTTCTCGATAGTACCCATGTAGAAGTTCGCAAACAGGACACCTAGGGGAGAACCCATGGCGACCCCATCTACTTGCTTATACATGTGCCCATCCGGGCTCAAGAAGGGTGCCTCCTTAGTACAAGCTTGGAGTAGTTTCCTCAGGATATTTTCTGGTATGTCAAGAGGAGTACAGGCCGGATCACGATACACTCGGTCCATTATCATCCCGATTGTTTCATCCACAGGTACGTTGGTAAACAGTGATTCTACGTCCAAAGAGGCTCTTATCCCTGTGGCCCGTGTTCCCCACAGTAAGTCAACAAAATCCTTCGAGGACTTCAGGCTGAAGGCGCAAGGGACATAAGGAGTCAGTAAGCCGTTGAGTCGTTTCGCCAGCCAGATACCCACACCCACGTACAGACTGGCGAAACGACTCAACGGCTTACTGACTCCTTATGTCCCTTGCGCCTTCAGCCTGAAGTCCCCGAAGGAATTTGTTGTTCATTTTGGTTCATTGTTATATCAAGGTAATGTGATTTATCTAAGATAATTATAAATTTTAGATAGTAAGATAATTACAGTAACATGTCAACAAATCTAATGATCCCGAAAATCGCAGATTATATTTTTGTCAACAATTCCTGAATAGTCTCCGTCTTCCTTCCCATCTTCGTCCGACTCACTGAGATGGTAAAGTCATCTTTCCGACTCTGTCTCCTTTTCTCCTGATCTATGAAGATCACTGAATTTCCACCAATATCCTCGCGTTTACAGGAAGCTCCTGCACCCTCCAAGAATTTATATCTTCTCCAGCTCATAAATCCGTCACGACTTCCTTTTTCTGCGTTGCTTTAATCCCAAGTTGACGAGCGTAAATTACTTGCTGCTCGGAGGCTGTTGCAAGCAGGCTAATTAGCTGTGTTAAGCCCAAGAATGTTATAATGAATGTTTCCCAATGAAGGAAGGACCTGAAAGCTGTTTCAATCGTCTGCTGAGGGTCCAGATTTCTCTCGTCTGCTGAGGGTCCAGATTTAAATCTTATGCTGAATGACCAGATTTCTGTCATCTGCTGAATGGCCAGATTTTGAGAGTGGTAGATCGATAGTTCGTGAATTTATAAGCATCATGTTTATTTATTATAATTATAATTTGTGCTCGGCTTATGTTTTAGATATGAGACCCAGGTTACATTACTGATATTGGAAACTAATGCTAGTTTGAAATTATTAGAAATTTAATGATTGTTATTTTTGCTATGATTTTGTTTAAATATATATGAAGATGTTTTCACATTATATAAAGTGTAGTTTTCTATTATTGAAAAATATTATTTTGTTTAACAAATACTTCGGGTTTCCTATTGTGAAGGAATGGTTATGTACTATAATTAAATAATATTTTTCTTATAGTGAAAGAATGTGAATTTTATAATGAATCTTGTATGTGACTAATGATAGAAGGACCATCTAATGCAAAAAAAGGTTAAATTACCATTTAATGAATGTTGCTGTGGTGTAGGAATTTTTTTCCAATAATGAGAAAATGTTTTAAAAGTATAATGAGAGAAAGTTGTACATGTATAATGAAATAATATATTACTGTAATTTAACATTATACTATAATTACATTATAATTAGAGTATGTAATTTATTTATTCATTCAGTTTCAGGTGTCTACAAATCATCGCTACTCACAGTAAACCTAACGTAACCTAACCCAGAGCCTAATCAATATCAGCACAATGACCCAACTCAACCCATTCTACCCAAACCTAACCTACCCTTAACTAATCTAACCCTCAACCCACCTTATCCTAACGTAACGTGAACAAAATAAAAGATGCAGGTCTTTGTTTGAAGATGTCATAGTTACGTCATCACTATGACGTCACTATGTCATATGACGTCACTATTATTTTGACCAAATAATAAAAAAATAGGACGTCATAGTGACGTCACTATGACGTCATCAAACACAGAATTACATTGAACAGAATTGCATTTTCTATTATGCTAACGTTACATTAAGATAAGGTGGGTTATGGGTGAGGTTAGGTTAGGAAAGGCTAGAGTGCTTTTAGTTGGGTTATTGGGCTAATATAGGATTAGTCTCGGTTAGGTTACGTTAGGTTTACTGAGATTAGCGATGATTGTAGACACTATATTATATATAATATATATATTAATATATATATTATATATATATCTATAATTATAAATAATATATATATATATTAATATATATATATATATATATATATATATATATATATATATTATATTATATATATATATATGTTATTAATATGACCGAAAAAGTAAGATTAATAATTCTAACACGAATTTTCTCAATTTCCTTATGTTTGTTTTTACTGATGACGGTAAATGAAAAATCAATTCTCCAAAATTCATTCTTTATTTCTTAGTCTGACGCGACACTTGAGCGCGTTTCGTAAAACTTATTACATTTTCAAAGACTTTAGTTACACACACACAGAACAACTATAACTGAACAGAGTTAAAACAGCTTTTCTTTTTATACCTGCATTTGGGTGAGGTGACATGTTACAATGGTTTGGGGTGAGGTGAGAACAAACACAGAACACGAAACAATGGGTATAAGCTAAAGGGAAGAATAGATCTGTAACTGCAGAAGGCCTATTGGCCCGTATTTCTTGATGTTTCTATATTGGAGCGGAGTCTTGAAGTGGGTAGAATATAGTTGTGCGTTAATTGGCTGTTGATTGCTTGTGTTGACTTCTTGATGTGTAGTGCCTCGCAGATGTCAAGCCGCCTGTTGTCGCTGTATCTATCAATGATTTCTGTGTTGTTTGTTAAAACAACACAGAAATCAACAAGTTAAAAAAGTTAGTTAACAAACAACACAGAAATCATTGATAGATACAGCGACAACAGGCGGCTTGACATCTGCGAGGCACTACACATCAAGAAGTCAACACAAGCAATCAACAGCCAATTAACGCACAACTATATTCTACCCACTTCAAGACTCCGCTCCAATATAGAAACATCAAGAAATACGGGCCAATAGGCCTTCTGCAGTTACAGATCTATTCTTCCCTTTAGCTTATACCCATTGTTTCGTGTTCTGTGTTTGTTCTCACCTCACCCCAAACCATTGTAACATGTCACCTCACCCAAATGCAGGTATAAAAAAGAAAAGCTGTTTAAACTCTGTTCAGTTATAGTTGTTCTGTGTGTGTGTAACTAAAGTCTTTGAAAATGTAATAAGTTTTACGAAACGCGCTCAAGTGTCGCGTCAGACTAAGAAATAAAGAATGACTTTTGGAGAATTGATTTTTCTTTTACCGTCATCAGTAAAAACAAACATAAGGAAAATTGAGAAAATTCGTGTTAGAATTATTAATCTTACTTTTTCGGTCATATTTAATAACATATGTCTACAGGAAAGACTGCTACCAAAATATACTAATATATATATATATATATATATATATATATATATATATACATATATATATATATATACATATATATACATATATATATATATATATATATATATATATATATATATATATATATATATATGTCGTACCTAGTAGCCAGAACTCACTTTTTGGCCTACTATACAATGCCCGATTTGCCTAATAAGCCAAGTTTTTCTGAATTAATATATTTTCTCTAATTTTTTTCTTATGAAATGATAAAGCTGCCCATTTCATTATGTATGAGGTCATTTTTTTTCATTGGAGTTAAATTAACGTAGATATATGACCGAACCTAACCAACCCTACCTAACCTAACCTAACCTATCTTTATAGGTTAGGTTAGGTTAGGTAGCCGAAAATGTTAGGTTAGGTTAGGTTAGGTAGGTTAGGTTGTCGAAAAAGAATTTATTCATGAAAACTTGGCCTATTAGGCAAATCGGGCCTTGCATAGTAGGCTGACAAGTGCGTTCTGGCTATTAGGTACGACATATATATATATGTATATACATATATATATATATACATATATATATATATAAATATATATATATGTATACATATATACATATATATATATATATATATATATATATATATATATATATATATATATATATATATATATATATATATATATATATATATATATATATATGTTATTAAATATGACCGAAAAAGTAAGATTAATAATTCTAACACGATAATAATCTAACATAATTCTAATCTTACTTTTCGATCATATTTAATAACATATGTCTACAGGAAAGACTGCTACCCAAAATATACTATATATATATATATATATATATATATATATATATATATATATATGTATATATATATGTATATATATATGTCGTACCTAGTAGCCAGAACGCACTTCTCAGCCTACTATGCAAGGCCCGATTTGCCTAATAAGCCAAGTTTTCATGAATTAATTGTTTTACGACTACCTAACCTACCTAACCTAACCTAACCTAACTTTTTCGGCTACCTAACCTAACCTAACCTATAAAGATAGGTTAGGTTAGGTTAGGTAGGGTTGGTTAGGTTCGGTCATATATCTACGTTAGTTTTAACTCCTATAAAAAAAAATGACCTCATACATAATGAAATGGGTAGCTTTATCATTTCATAAGAAAAAATTAGAGAAAATATATTAATTCAGGAAAACTTGGCTTATTAGGCAAATCGGGCCTTGCATAGTAGGCCAAAAAGTGAGTTCTGGCTACTAGGTACGACATATATATATATATATATATATATATATATATATATATATATATATATATATATATATATATATATATATATATATATATATATGTCGTACCTAGTAGCCAGAACGCACTTGTCAGCCTACTATGCAAGGCCCGATTTGCCTAATAGGCTAAGTTTTCATGAATTAATTGTTTTTCGACTACCTAACCTACCTAACCTAACCTAACCTAACTTTTCGGCTACCTAACTTAACCTAACCTATAAAGATAGGTTAGGTTAGGTTAGGTAGGGTTGGTTAGGTTCAGTCATATATCTACGTTAATTTTAACTCCAATGAAAAAAAATTGCCCTCATACATAATGAAATGGGTAGCTTTATCATTTCATGAGAAAAAAATTAGAGAAAATATATTAATTCAGGAAAACTTGGCTTATTAGGCAAATCGGGGCTTGCATAGTAGGCCAAAAAGTGAGTTCTGGCTACTAGGTACGACATATATATATATATATATATATATATATATATATATATATATATATATATATATGTCGTACCTAGTAGCCAGAACGCACTTCTCAGCCTACTATGCAAGGCCCGATTTGCCTAATATGCCAAGTTTTCCTGAATTAATTGTTTTTCGACTACCTAACCTACCTAACCTAACCTAACCTAACTTTTTCGGCTACATAACCTAACCTAACCTATAAAGATAGTTTAGCTTAGGTTAGGAAGGGTTGGTTAGGTTCGGTCATATAACTACGTTAATTTTAACTCCAATAAAAAAAATGACCTCATACATAATGAAATGGGTAGCTTTATCATTTCATAAGAAAAAAATAGAGAAATATATTAATTCATGAAAACTTGGCTTATTAGGCAAATCGGGCCTTGCATAGTAGGCTGAGAAGTGCGTTCTGGCTACTAGGTACGACATATATATATATATATATATATATATATATATATATATATATATATATATATATATATATATATATATATGTATGTATGTATGTATGTATGTTTATTTTGAAGAACTTCGAGTGATCAGTACGTGATCACTCGAAGTAGATTTGATTTTTGTTGTTGTTGCCTCCGGAGGCGGCTAGTTTATTGTGCACCCCATACTCATCCTGTGAGCGGTAGCGCAAAAAGCACTACAGAGGGCACAAAAGGTCTTTATCAGACCTCAACGAAGACTATTACATATACAATTTCATCTATCCTTCACACCTTATAGTTACAATGTCAGCTAGTTACAGAGTAAGTGCTATTTCAAGAGCTGTATATTTACAGTAAGTTATTATACATTAATGGTAGGTCTTATCGCTAATACATAATTGTTTGACCAATGGGGACATTACAGAGTCATAGGGGAGCTTCTGTTTATTATTAGTCTTCACAATACACTACTTATTTCTTAATCTCATATGTCGTTCATCTACTGGAAGCGAAATATGGATACAGTGCAAGGATTTCAGGTAGTTTATCCATGGTAATAAGATAGGTTGCCATATCATACAGAGTGAGCTTAGATCTATCTCTAAATGGCTCAATTTTACTGCAATCCAAGATATAGTGTTCGAGTGTGTGTCCCTGTCTTTGTCCACACACTTTACACTTTACTTCATCTAGATCCCTATACAAGCCGAACTGCCAGAGATACTTGTAGCCAAGTCCTATACGAGCTGTGACAACATCTGTTAGTCTACTGACTTTGTTACTTGCCCCATACACATGTTTTACTTCACACATTTATTGTGATGAACAATGGACCTGCTAGTTCCAGTTTGCACTGTTCTACTTTCTTCAAATTCATCCAGGAGTTCTCGTCTAATGACATTTTTAAGGGACCTATTTGATAACTCAAGATTCCGAGTGCGTCATTTCCCGGGACTTGGCGTCATTACCCGGGACTTGGCATCATTACCCCGGGACTTGGCATCATTACCCCGGGACTTGGCGTCATTACCTGGGACTTGGCGTCATTACCTGGGACTTGGCGTCATTACCCGGGACTTGGCGTCATTACCCCGGGACTTGGCGTCATTACCTGGGTCTTGGCATCATTACCTGGGTCTTGGCATCATTACCCCGGGACTTGGCGTCATTACCCGGGACTTGGCGTCATTACCCGGGACTTGGCGTCATTACCCGGGACTTGGCGTCATTACCCGGGACTTGGCGTCATTACCTGGGACGTGGCGTCATTACCTGGGACTTGGCGTCATTACCCGGGACTTGGTGTCATTACCTGGGACTTGGCGTCATTACCCGGGACTTGGCGTCATTACCCGGGACGGCAGAAACAAATGGGCAAAGTTTCTTTCACCCTGAATGCCCTGTTACCTAGCAGTAAATAGGTACCTGGGAGTTAGTCAGCTGTCACGGGCTGCTTCCTGGGGTGTGTGTGTGTGTGGTGTGGAGAAAAAAAAAAAAAAAAAAAAATATAGTAGTGTAGTTAGTAAACAGTTGATTGACAGTTGAGAGGCGGGCCGAAAGAGCAAAGCTCAACCCCCGTAAAATACAACTAAGTGAATACACCCGTCATTACCCGGGACTTGGCGTCATTACCCAGGACTTGGCGTCATTACCCGGGACTTGGCGTCATTACCTGGGACTTGGCGTCATTACCCGGGACTTGGCGTCATTACCCGGGACTTGGCGTCATTACCCGGGACTTGGCGTCATTACCCGGGACTTGGCGTCATTACCCGGGACTTGGCGTCATTACCCGGGACTTGGCATCATTACCTGGGTCTTGGCGTCATTACCTGGGACTTGGCATCATTACCCGGGTCTTGGCATCATTACCGGGACTTGGCGTCATTACCG
>WNGS01005170.1:0-12426 GCA_020271785.1 Procambarus virginalis | reverse complement strand
TATTTGAAATTATTGCCTCCCAACCTGCCTCCCTCCCTCCGTCCCAGCCCCCCTGCCTCTCTCCCTCACTCACTCCCTCTCTCCCTGCCTGCCTCTCTCCCTCCCTCCCAGCCCCCTGCCTCCCAGACCCTCCCTGGCTGCCTCCCTCCCTGCCTTCCTCACTGCCTGCCTCCCTGGCTGCCTGCCTCCCTGGCTGCCTCCCTCCCTGGCTGCCTCCCTGCCTGCCTGCCTCTCTCCCTGCCTGCGTCCCTTCCTCCCACCCCCCCTGCCTCCCAGACCCCTCCCTCCCTCCCTCCCTGGCTGCCTGCCTCCCTCCCTGCCTCCCTCCCTGCCTGCCTGCTCAGCAGGAGCTGTTCATCATGATACCATCGGAGGTGTGGGCCAGCTGTCACCACCCAGCACCAGTAGCCACATAAATCATGTCTAGCAGGAGCCGACACCTGGCCCTCCCCCCCCCCCCTGCCTGTGTCTCCACCTCCCTCCTCTAAATACCCGGCGCCCTTATGTGGCACCACACATACCCCGCTGGGTATGCTCACAGCATGCCCCGCTGCGTATGCTCACAGCATGCCCCGCTGGGTATGCTCACAAGCATGCCCCGCTGCGTATGCTCACAGCATGCCCCGCTGCGTATGCTCACAGCATGCCCCGCTGGGTATGCTCACAGCATGCCCCGCTGCGTATGCTCACAGCATGCCCCGCTGCGTATGCTCACAGCATGCCCCGCTGGGTATGCTCACAAGCATGCCCCGCTGCGTATGCTCACAGTGTGGGGAAAATCTGGCTCCAAGATATTGCTAATAAATCTCATAAATTATTCGAAGGACCCTCCTTTAAAGAAAGGAAATAAATTGAAGAACCAGTGTCTATGGATCTCGCATATAGATGCACATGCAAACTATTACTGTATAATTAATGCATTTCTAGTACAAATAAATGAATATTGATACACATGAAATATTGAATAAAATATGAAATATTGAATGTTATCTTGAAGATCATTAGATTAATATAAAATAATAATGTACAAAACTACTAGAACGAAATAACAGCTTAGCTGTATGAAGGAAAGATTATGTATTCGTCAAGAGAAATGTGTTTCATCAGACTATCCTGGGAACACGTGATCGAGATGTCGACTGTCTGCCTTATTAACAACAAATTCCAACTGAAAAGCGAAAAAGAGAGTTATAATACTTTAGAGAGAAAAGAGTTATAATTCTCTAGAAAGAAAAGAGTTATAATACTCTAGAAAGAAAAGAGTTATAATACTCTAGAGAGAAAAGTTATAATTCTCTAGAAAGAAAAGAGAGTTATAATACTCTAGAAAGAAAAGAGAGTTATCATACTCTAGAAAGAAAAGTTATAATACCACATATATTTCTAAATTAACTGCAGTAAAGTACTGGAAATAAACTTACTGGAAAATTTTAATGGGCGCACAAGATAACGACAAATCATCCTATCTATTCCTATCTATGTTAAATCTATGTGTTAAATCTAAATAAAATTTAACATAGGATGTTAAATCATCCTATCTATGTTAAATGTGATCACAAACAACTAGGGAAATGGACTTATAGATTTGTCGATACTGATGTCTGTAATATGATGAAGGGGCTCTTAGATTAGTTTCTTAAAAGTTGTTCAATGTCAACCAATATTTGTTTATTAGTTGTATATGAAAGGGGCTGCAATTGTTCCAAGTTTCAGTACTGCAACCTAAGTAGAAAGGGAGATTTATTTATTTATTTTTTTTTCAACAAATATTACACATTTTCAAGTGAATTCAAACCATTCACCTTTTCAGATATAATCATTCTATGACACTTTTCTGACACATTAGCATATAATAAAGGATCTGTAGGAAGGGATTTTCCAAAACATGTTTATTTGTCCTAATACAAATAGTCAAAGTTCGCCTAAACAATTATGCAAATGTATCATGTTTATTGCTATTTATAAAATCAATAAATGAACTTAGGAAAAAACGCTTCCTTCAGATTTTAGAGACATAAACGTTACATATAAGGTGTAAGTCTCATGTAAATTGAATAAAAATGAAAGAGTACCACCTTGGTTATGTTACTTGAAAAATAAATCATTAAAATATTAAAGTCTAAGGTGGTGCCATCTGTGGCTGAGGTTGACATCAACCAATTTCCTCCAAAATTGGCAGCCTTACAGATAGGCTTACGTGCAGTCACGTGTGTAAGTTACGTGCAAATCGTCCGATAAACAAATAGGAACAAAAAAATTAACTTAATTTTTTTAATAAAACTAATTATATTTTTTAAATATATGCTTTTGTGATAGCTGAGAGTCATAGACATGATTTCAGTTGACACTTGTGTTTGATGTTATTTTTGACCATTTTGGAAAATTTTTGACACATAATTCAATATTTTTTTTCTCCCTTCCTATTTATGCTACGATGCTGAGACTTGGACCAGCTGAACCAAATTTCATATACAACTAGTCAAAAAAGTTTGATTGAAATCGAACTAGTTAATGCATTTTTTTTTTAGACATTTGGAACTAATGCCCCTTCCTTTGAAGCAGTCACGTCCTCCCAGCGTCCGTAGTAGCACGGATGGCGGGTTAGTGAGGCCAGAATTTGACACGCTTCCAGACAGTCTCTCTCACTTAATGGCGTCTCTTGCCAAGTCTCTTTCTCCACTCGCTCGCGCATGCGCGGCACCACGGACTGTTGGAACGGAGGAAATAATTCCTATAATATGTCTAACCATCCGAGATAATAGAGACAAAACTTTATCATAATTTAGATAATATCAAATAAGTTCTCGTTATGTAACAATTGATGTGAAACGGAGTTTAGATAGACGAGAATGATAAGGGGGGAAATTCATTCCTCCATGAATTCCCTGTGATAACAGTTCGTATTAAAATTCTTATTAAAGAATGCTGACATAAAGGAGAATTTAAGACAATTCTCGTAAATGTAAATATTTTCCCCAGTCGTGTGAGTTAATGCAACACTTGACAGTTGAAACAGCTCAAACTGTCAAACTGATTGACAGTTTCCTAGGAATTGACACGTTACTGCGCCGTAGTTTTATAGATATTTCATCTGAATTGAAGTAATAATGAGTTTATGTAACTAAACTACAATTTAGTATTGGAGGCCTGGTCGACGACCGGGCCGCGGGGACGCTAAGCCCCGGAAGCACCTCAAGGTAACCACCTCGAGGTAGTAGTCTTAGTAGGTTATCCTACTCGGTATAAGAATAGTTTCTTAAGATACTGAATATTAGTAATAAAGTGTTGGAAATTTCCAACACACAGCATGCCCCGCTGGGTATGCTTACAGCATGCCCCGCTGGGTATGCTTACAGCATGCCCCGCTGGGTACCCACACAACATGCCCCTCTGGGTACTCACACAGCATGCCCCGCTGGGTACCCTCACAACATGCCCCTCTGGGTACTCACACAGCATGCCCCGCTGGGTATGCTTACAGCATGCCCCGCTGGGTACCCACACAACATGCCCCTCTGGGTACCCTCACAGCATGCCCCACAGGGTACCCTCAAAGCATGCCCCGCTGGGTACCCTCACAGCATGCCCCACAGGGTACCCTCAAAGCATGCCCCGCTGGGTACCCTCAGAGCATGCCCCACAGGGTACCCTCAAAGCATGCCCCGCTGGGTATGCTTACAGCATGCCCCGCTGGGTACCCTCACAGCATGCCCCGCTGGGTACCCTCACAGCATGCCCCACAGGGTACCCACACAGCATGCCCCGCTGGGTACCCACACAGCATGCCCCGCTGGGTACCCACACAGCATGCCCCGCTGGGTACCCGCACAGCAAGCCCCACAGGGTACCCACACAGCATGCCCCGCTGGGTACCCACACAGCATGCCCCACAGGGTACCCACACAGCATGCCCCACAGGGTACCCACACAGCATGCCCCACAGGGTACCTACACAGCAAGCCCCGCTGGGTACCCACACAGCATGCCCAGCTGGGTACCCACATAGCATGCCCCGCTTGGTACCCACACAGCATGCCCCGCTGGGTACCCTTACAGCATGCTCCACTGGGTACCCTTACAGCATGCCCCGCGGGGTACCCACACAGCATGCCCCACAGGGTACCCTCACAGCATGCCCACTGGGTACCCTCACAGCATGCCCCACAGGGTACCCACACAGCATGCCCCACAGGGTACCCACACAGCATGCCCCGCTGGGTACCCAGACAGCATGCCCCCGAGGTCGCCTTAAAGAGAATAACATCTTCCAAGACCCAGCGGGACGGACACCCAGCGGGACGGACACCCAGCGGGACGGACACCCAGCGGGACGGACACCCAGCGGGATGGACCCCAGCGGGACGGACCCCAGCGGGACGGACCCCAGCGGGACGGACACCCAGCGGGACGGACCCGAGCGGGACGGACCCCAGCGGGACGGACCCGAGCGGGACGGACCCCCAGCGGGACGGACACCCAGCGGGATGGACCCCAGCGGGACGGACCCCAGCGGGACGGACCCCAGCGGGACGGACCCCAGCGGGACGGACCCGAGCGGGACGGACACCCAGCGGGACGGACACCCAGCGGGACGGACCCCAGCGGGACGGACCCCAGCGGGACGGACACCCAGCGGGACGGACCCCAGCGGGACGGACACCCAGCGGGACGGACCCCAGCGGGACGGACCCCTAGCGGGACGGACCCCCAGCGGGACGGACCCCCAGCGGGACGGACCCCCAGCGGGACGGACCCCTAGCGGGACGGACCCCCAGCGGGACGGACCCCCAGCGGGACGGACCCCCAGCGGGACGGACCCCCAGCGGGACGGACCCCAGCGGGACGGACCCCCAGCGGGACGGACCCCAGCGGGACGGACACCCAGCGGGACGGACCCCCAGCGGGACGGACCCCAGCGGGACGGACACCCAGCGGGACGGACCCCCAGCGGGACGGACACCCAGCGGGACGGACACCAGCGGGACGGACCCCCAGCGGGACGGACCCCCAGCGGGACGGACCCCAGTGGGACGGACCCCAGCGGGACGGACCCCCAGCGGGACGGACCCCCAGCGGGACGGACCCCAGCGGGACGGACCCCAGCGGGACGGACCCCCAGCGGGACGGACCCCCAGCGGGACGGACCCCCAGCGGGACGGACCCCCAGCGGGACTGACCCCCAGCGGGACGGACCCCCAGCGGGACGGACCCCAGCGGGACGGACCCCAGCGGGACGGACCCCAGCGGGACGGACCCCAGCGGGACGGACCACCAGCGGGACGGACCCCCAGCGGGACGGACCCCAGCGGGACGGACCCCAGCGGGACGGACCCCAGCGGGACGGACACCACTGGACCTGACGGACCCCAGCGGGACGGACACCACTGGACCTGACGGACCCCAGCGGGACGGACACCACTGGACCTGACGGACCCCAGCGGGACGGACACCACTGGACCTGACGGACCCCAGCGGGACGGACCCCAGCGGGACGGACCCCAGCGGGACGGACCCCAGCGGGACGGACACCAGCTGGACGGACCCAAGCGGGACGGACACCAGCGGGACGGACCCCAGCGGGACGGACCCCAGCGGGACGGACACCAGCGGGACGGACACCCAGCGGGACGGACCCCAGCGGGACGGACACCCAGCGGGACGGACCCCAGCGGGACGGACACCCAGCGGGACGGACCCCAGCGGGACGGACACCCAGCGGGACGGACCCCATCGGGACGGACACCACTGGACCTGACGGACCAACGGCTTCACACCATTAACGTCTCAGTTTCACTGTGTTTACATGACTCCAAACACAGTGATGGAGTCGACAGTGACGCTCAACAGGGGACCAGTCGCTCACAGTCGCTCACCGTCGCATCAACAGGGGGACCAGTCGCTCACCGTCGCTCAACAAGGGGACCAGTCGCTCACAGTCGCTCAACAGGGGACCAGTCGCTCACCGTCGCTCAACAGGGGGACCAGTCGCTCACAGTCGCTCAACATGGGACCAGTCGCTCACAGTCGCTCACCGTCTCTCAACAGGGGGACCAGTCGCTCACAGTCGCTCACCGTCTCTCAACAGGGGGACCAGTCGCTCACAGTCGCTCACCGTCGCTCAACAGGGGACCAGTCGCTCACCGTCGCTCAACAGGGGACCAGTCGCTCACAGTCGCTCAACAGGGGACCAGTCGTTCACCGTCGCTCAACATGGGACCAGTCGCTCACCGTCGCTCAACATGGGACCAGTCGCTCACCGTCGCTCAACATGGGACCAGTCGCTCACAGTCGCTCAACAGGGGACCAGTCGCTCACCGTCGCTCAACATGGGACCAGTCGCTCACAGTCGCTCAACAGGGGACCAGTCGCTCACCGTCGCTCAACATGGGACCAGTCGCTCACCGTCGCTCAACAGGGGACCAGTCGCTCACCGTAGCTCAACATGGGACCAGTCGCTCACCGTCGCTCAACAGGGGACCAGTTGCTCACCGTCGCTCACCGTCGCTCAACAGGGGACCAGTCGCTCACAGTCGCTCACCGTCGCTCAACAGGGGACCAGTCGCTCACCGTCGCTCAACAGGGGACCAGTCGCTCACAGTCGCTCAACAGGGGACCAGTCGCTCACCGTCGCTCACCGTCGCTCAACAGGGGACCAGTCGCTCACCGTCGCTCAACAGGGGACCTGTCGCTCACCATCGCTCAACAGGGGACCAGTCGCTCACCGTCGCTCAACATGGGACCAGTCGCTCACCGTCGCTCAACATGGGACCAGTCGCTCACCGTCGCTCAACATGGGACCAGTCGCTCACCGTCGCTCAACATGGGACCAGTCGCTCACCGTCGCTCAACATGGGACCAGTCGCTCACCGTCGCTCAACAGGGGGACCAGTCGCTCACCGTCGCTCAACAGGGGGACCAGTCGCTCACAGTCGCTCACCGTCTCTCAACAGGGGACCAGTCGCTCACAGTCGCTCACCGTCTCTCAACAGGGGGACCAGTTGCTCACAGTCGCTCACCGTCTCTCAACAGGGGGACCAGTCGCTCACAGTCGCTCACCGTCTCTCAACAGGGGGACCAGTTGCTCACAGTCGCTCACCGTCTCTCAACAGGGGGACCAGTCGCTCACCGTCGCTCACCGTCGCTCTACACATTCCAAGGTGTTTGTGTTGTATTGTGTTGGTTGTCATATATGGAGCGGGCTCTGTGGTTGAGGCAAGTATACTCACAGTATAATATTAAAGGGTCCAGCCTACACTCACAGGACTCATTACGCCCTGCAGGTCTCCACAGGAGGGGCGGCAACTATCAGGAGAAAGCACCAAAGCCTCCAGGACTATATATATCACTTACAAGGCGCCAGGATAAGGATTTGGGATGGGACGGGGGGAAGGAATGGTGCCCAACCCCTTGGGATGGTCGGGGATTGAACGCCGACCTGCATGAAGCGAGACCGTCGCTCTACCGTCCAGTATAGGTGGCTGGGCTTCACAGAAGAACAATGGGGTGTGCTTGCATTGTGAGTTGAAGTGACAAGCAGCGCCGGCACGCCGCGGGGTGCCTGCACTCCAAGCAGGGAGCCAGTTGATAACAAATGGAGCTGAAGCCTTGTGCCGCTCGCTATCGTGTGTAATAAGACACTGGGAACATGAACTACCAGAAAGTTGGAAGACGACCAATGTACACACAGTAATCACAACAGCGTGATGCATCAAATGAACAAATCCACAAGGTGTCACCTTTGTGGAATTGTTCATTTGATGCATCACGCTGTTGTGATCTCTGTGTGTAGTGAAGTAAGGGCGAAGAGGGAGAACGGCCTATTGACATAGCTCGGGTGCATGGGGGGAGTTGTGTAAAACTCTGGTTTGTGTCTCGGAGAGGCTGCAGGATCCAGTAAGTTCAGTAGAACTTCGGTTTCAACTCTTTTTACCATGTCGTAGCTCAGTCGATTAAGGCAGCGTCTGGGATGTTCTCGGACGCAGGTTCGAATCCTCGTCACGGCCCTTGTGGATTTGTTCACGACCAATGTACCCGGAGCCATGCCTGAGGACGGTTCTTCTGAGAGGTCTTCTACTCCCCCCCCCCTGGCCTGGTCCCACACTCTCTCTCCCGCTCTAAAAGGGAAAGTGAGCACCGAGCAGCACTCAAGACGGGACAGCACCAGTGTACCTGATAGTTGTACTCACCTAGTTGTGCTTGCGGGGGTTCAACTTTGGCTCTTTGGCCCCGCCTCTTAACTGTCAATCAACTGGTGTACAGGTTCCTGAGCCTATTGGGCTGTATCAAATCTACATTTCAAACTGTCTGTCCCGACCACATCACTTCCTAGTGTATTCATTGCTACTCTGACACTGAAAACATACCAGCTCGTACCTCTCAGTTCCGGGACCAGTCTGGTGGCATACCTCTGAATCTTCTCTAACTTTTCTTTGTGTTTAATTAGGTATGGACTCCAGGCTGGAGCTGCATACTCCAGGATTGGTCTGACATAAGTGGTATACAGGGTTCTGAACGATTCCTTACGCAAGTTTCTAAAGGCAATTCTTATGTTGGCCAGTCTAGCATATGCCGCTGATGATATTCTTTTAATGTGGGCCTCTGGGGACAAGTTCGGTGTCATATCAACCCCCAGATCTTTCTATTTGACTTGTAGGATTTCACCTCCCAGATGGTACCTTGTGTTCAGCCTCCTTCTCCCTTCGCCTAATTTCATTACTTTACACTTTTCCGAGTTAAACTGTAGCAGCCACTTTCTATCTAGACCATTCCTCCAGTTTGTCCAGGTGGTCCTGTACTCTCTGTCTATCTTCATCTGTCTCGAGTCTTCTCTATAGTATTACCATCGCTCTGGGATCTCTGGATTTGAAGGATCCCATAATCCACCCTATCTTATCTTGAGGCTATCTTGAGATGATTTCGGGGCTTAGCATCCCCGCGGCCCGGTCCTCGACCAGGCCTCCTTTTTGTTACACACCTCCAGGAAGCAGCCCGTAGCAGCTGTCTAACTCCCAGATACCTATTTAATGCTAGGTAACAGGGGGCTTTAGGGTGAAAGAAACTTTTTGCCCATTTTTCACCGCCTCCACCGCGGATCGAACCCAGAACCTCAGGACTACGAATCCGAAGCGCTGTCCACTCAGCTGTCAGGCGCTTGTCCTGACCGGCGTTATATATGCTCGGTTATATTCACGAAATTGGTCTGGTCGTAAGATATCATAATTCCCAGATTGTTTACATTGTATGAGTCTGTTTGTGCCCTGTACCCTGTGTTTGGTGACGCTGCTCGTACCCACCATGCCCAAGTACCCCGACATGTGTACCATGCCCAAGTACTCTACATGTGTACCATGCCCAAGTACCCCTACATGTGTACCATGCCCAAGTGCTCCTACATGTGTACCATGCCCAAGTACCCCTACATGTGTACCATGCCCAAGTACCCCTACATGTGTACCATGCCCAAGTACCCCGACATGTGTACCATGCCCAAGTACTCCGACATGTGTACCATGCCCAAGTACCCTACATGTGTACCATGCCCAAGTACCCCTACATGTGTACCATGCCCAAGTACCCCTACATGTGTACCATGCCCAAGTACCCCTACATGTGTACCATGCCCAAGTACCCCTATATGTGTACCATGCCCAAGTACCCCTACATGTGTACCATGCCCAAGTACCCCTACATGTGTACCATGCCCAAGTACCCCTACATGTGTACCATGCTCTAATATACAAACCGCCAGATGCAACGGCTGAGGAATTCACAGAACAGATAAACAAAATAGAGAATAGCCTTGATAATTTGGAGAACCCAATACCTGATATTATCTTCTTAGGTGACTTCAACTTGCCTAGTCTCAGGTGGAGAATAGCAAACAATAATATTATACCAGGGAATCTATCAGGACCTAACCAACCACAGATTAGAGAACTACTAGATTCTGTGACAAATTTTCACTTACTCAGCAGATATCGGAGCCAACGAGAAATGAAAATATTCTAGATCTGGTCTTTACGAACAATGAAGACATTATCAGAGACATTACGATATCAGATACCACATGTTCAGATCACAAGCTCATTGAAGTGCAAACGACCATCAATACTCAGAATAGACCTAAAACGTTGATAATGCGAGAGGGGCTATTCAGTAAATTCAATTTTAATAATAAAAGGATAGACTGGGAGATAATAAACAGGGAACTTAAAAACATTCCATGGGAAACTGTTTTAAGTAATAAAAGTCCTACAGAAGGAATAGAAAAACTGACTTCGGAAGCGTATCAAGTCTGTCTGAAACATGTTCCTTTGAGGAAAGCCAGAAAGAGATCCAACGTAGAAAGAGAACGCAGAAGACACTATAAACGCAGGAAAAGAATAACGGAACTGCTTATGCAGACACGAATTTCCCGTCAAAGAAGGAATAATTTAAATAGGGAGATTGAAGAATCGAGCGGAAATTGAAACACTCATATGAAACTGAAGAAAGGCAGTTAGAACAGAAAGCAATTCAGGAAATAAAGAAAAATCAAAAATATCTTACTATGCGAAATCAAAAGCAAAAAACTACTGCCAGTATTGGACCTATTCGTACAAGTGAAGGTTCATACACGGAGGATGACAAAGAAATTAGTGAAATCCTAAAAAAGCAGTATGAGGACATGTTAGCACTCCAATAAACAACATGAAAGTAGAAGATCCAGACAATTCTTTATGCGGATATCCAAACCCCTGTAAATATAACTGATATCAACACGAGCGCACTAAATTTTGAAAGAGAAATTGAAAACATGCCCATGCACTCGGCCCCAGGTCCAGACTCATGGAATTCAATATTTATAAAGAAATGCAAAGTGCCGGTAGCACAGGCACTCAGTATAGTGTGGAGGAAGAGCTTGGACACGGGGGGATACCAGATGCACTTAAAGTAGCAGAATAGCCCCTCTACACAAGGGAGGGAGCAAAGCATTGGCAAAGAATTATAGACCAGTTGCACTAACATCGCACATAATAAAAGTATTTGAGAGAGTGATTAGGAGTCAGGTCACCAATTTCATGGAGACCAATGACCTTCACAACCCAGGCCAACATGGATTTCGAGCGGGAAGATCGTGCCTCTCACAGCTACTTGAGCACTACGATAAAGTCACTGAGGCATTAGAAGAAAAACAGAATGCTGATGTGATATACACGGACTTCGCAAAGGCTTTCGATAAATGTGACCATGGCGTGATAGCACACAAAATGAAGTCAATGGGAATAACCGGTAAAGTAGGACGCTGGATACTCAGTTTTTGTCAAACAGGACTCAGCGAGTAACGGTCAACCATATAAAATCTAGTCCAGTGCAGTTAAAAGCTCTGTACCTCAGGGTACAGTCCTTGCACCCGCTGCTTTTCCTTATTCTCATATCAGATATAGACAAAAATACAAGTCACAGCTTCGTATCATCCTTTGCAGACGACACAAAAATCAGTAAGAAAATTACCTCGGCTGAAGACATTGAAAAACTTCAAGCTGATATTAATAAAGTTTTCGACTGGGCATCAGAAAATAATATGATGTTTAACAGTGACAAATTCCAGGTACTCAGGTACGGTAAAAATGAGGACCTTAAACATAATACAGGGTACAAAACACAATCAAATGTGCCATAGTAGGAAAACACATGTAAAGGATTTGGGAATAATGATGTCTGACGACCTAACGTTTAGGGAGCATAACCAAGCAAATATTGCGACAGCCAGAAAATGATAGGATGGATTACGAGAACTTTCAAATCCAGGGATCCCATCACAATGCTTGTACTCTTCAAGTCACTTGTGCTGTCCCGTCTTGAGTACTGTTCAGTACTCACTTCCCCTTTAGAGCAGGAGAGATTGCTGAAATAGAGGGATACAGAGAACATATACAGCACGCATAGACGCGATAAAGCACCTAAATTATTGGGATCGTCTCAAAGCTCTCAAATGTACTCACTAGAAAGAAGAGAGAGAGATATCAAATAATATACACCTGGAAGATACTGGAGGGCCAGGTCCCAAATCTACACAGTAAAATAACAACGTACTGGAGTGAACGATATGGAAGAAAATGCAGAATAGACCAGTGAAGAGCAGGGGTGCCATAGGCACAATCAGAGAACACTGTATAAACATCAGAGGTCCGCGGTTGTTCAACGTCCTCCCAGCAAGCATAAGAAATATTGCCGGAACAACCGTGGACATCTTCAAGAGAACTAGATTTATTCCTCCAAGGAGTTCCGGACCAGCCGGGCTGTGGTGGGTATGTGGGCCTGCGGGCCGCTCCAAGCAACAGCCTAGTGGACCAAACTCTCACAAGTCAAGCCTGGCCTCGGGCCGGGCTTGGGGAGTAGAAGACTCCCAGAACCCCTCAACCAGGTATCAACCAGGTATGGATT
>WNGS01005168.1:32017-54071 GCA_020271785.1 Procambarus virginalis | reverse complement strand
TTTAGTGAATTTATATCCATTCTACAGTATGGCGACCAAAAGTGAAGTGCATATATATATCTAAATGGGGCCTAACCAGAGCAGATATAGCTGAAGAACAACAGATGTCTTAATTATTACTAATGTTTCGATACATAAATCCAGTGTTTCTGTTGCCTTATTGCGAACATTTATGTATTGAATTTTTTTGGTTTTAAATTCTACTAATCATAACTCCCAGATCCCTTCGTAATTTTTTTTTTTGAGATATATACGAAGAGTTGTTACATTCTTGTACAGCCACTAGTACGCGTAGCGTTTCGGGCAGGTCCTGGAATACGATCCCAAGCGCGCGAAGAATCGTTTTTTTCATCCAAGTACACATTTTACTGTTGCGTTAACAGAGGCTACGTTTAAGGATTGCGCCCGTATATCCTCCCCGGCCAGGATACGAACCCATGACATAGCGCTCGCGGAACGCCAGGCGAGTGTCTTACCACTACACCACGGAGACTGCTGCTAATTCGCCTTTGCAGTCTCAGCACCATGCATCTAACTAAATATCTTGTAACCTACATCATTACCTATCCTCTAAACCAGGGGTCTCCAACTTTTAATGTAAGGGCCATATTATATTTTCCCATATTTATGCGGGCCGAAGGAATAAAAAATGAAAAAAACAAAAAAAAAAATCAGTGCCAGTAATTTAATTTCCTCAAATATTAAAGTATAAACATGGAAAATTAAAACATATCTTTTTGGAAAAATTAGGGTAAACTAAATAGATTCCTGCCTTTAGTTTTATGCAACCAAATTAGTGTGACGAATGATACTGTCGTTTTGACTTCAAAATTTCATTAAAATCAGGTTTAACTAAGATAAAGGTATTGTCAAAGTACAGAGAAAAGAATATTGTACAGTGTTTGTGCTCCCTGAAACAGAAGCAGCGAAGCCCCAATTGCCCTCCATCCCCACAATATACAGTTATACACAACTGATTGGTTGTAATGCACAACACATACCTACCAGTACTAGAATCTGTGCGTCACACTATCGAGAGAGAGGAAAACTGACTTGGGCTGAGCGCCACCAGTCAGCAGCCCCAGCTTTGAATAATTCTGCGATGCCATTCGTACGATAATTATTTTTTCAAGGACACCACACAGGGATTTGTTTGGCGGGCCAGATGAAATTATGTGGCGGGCCGGATGTGGCCCGCGGGCCATAGTTTGGAGACCCTGCTCTAAACCTTACATTTATCAGCAACTGCATCCGCCAATCTTTTGACCATTTCAGTACCCTATTTAGATCGTTTTGAAGTGATAGTGAGCCTTTTTCAGTGTTCAATATACCCTCTCCATTTTTGTATCATCGGCAACTTTGCAAATGTTGCTACTCAAACCTGAATCTAAATATTTTATATTTATTATGAATAACAGAGGTCATAGAACAGAAAATTGAGGCACACACTCCACTTACATTTTCCCAATCTGACTTAACCCCATTGATTCTAAATCTTTGTTTCCTTTGGTATAGCCATGCCCTAATTCAGCTTAATATAGAACCCCCAATATAGTGAGCCTCAATCTTTTTAATCAGTCTTTTATGTGGCACTGTATCAAAAGCTTATATTGAGTGGGGAGTCCGTATAAACAACTGGGCCTCTACCCCCTTCAAACCGAACTATTTTCCTTGCTTCTTGCACTGAAATGTGTACATGTCTCTAAACTGATACATTAATTGTGACTCTTTATCATCCTTAATTGCTCTCAACTCTTTATGACATAACTGTAACATGCACGTGTCTGAAGCTAGACACAAATACAACAAAATTATTAATGATAACAAGAGATTTCGAACTAGGTACCTCACAGGAAGGTGTCCTCAGTTCTACCTTATTTAATATTTTAATAAACATGCTGTTAAACTCTGTACTGAGCAAACCCAACGTCCACATCATTATAGCTATGCTGATGATATAATGATACACACCACTGGGTATGCTGATGATATAATTATACACACCATTGGGTATGCCTATGATATAATGATACACACCACTGGGTATGCTGATGATATAATGATACACACAACTGGGTATGATGATGATACAGATACACACCACTGGGTATGCTGATGATATAATGATATCAGGCAGCTATCCAAACTCTCTTCTCCTTTCACCAGTCAGCCCGACAGATGTTGTGTCCATCATACACGCACTAAAAACCAAAGCTGGGAACATCAGTGAAATCCCATCCATTGTATACAAATCTGTATATCTGCCCGAAACGCATTGCGTAATAGTGGCTTTAGGCATTGTATGTACTAGCTCTACCTATAATTCGATCCATTAATGTAACCTCACTTGTATGTATATACCTTACCTGAATAAACATTTTATTTATTTTTTTTTTAACAAGAGCGCCTCCCATGCATGCCCTTGCGCCACCTATAGCTCTGCTGTTCAACAAATCCCTTGAGTGTCATACCATCCCTTATATCCTTAAAAAGCAAGAGTAACGCAGTTCATAAAGGAGGTAATCCGGCATACATAAACAATTATAGACCAATATCAAACCTACGCATACTATCAAAAATATTTGAAAAAATTATCTACAGAAAGCTCTACTCCTATCTCGTAAAATTCGACATTCTTAGCCCCTGTCAGTTTGGTTTCCGCTCCCAAAAAGAGTGTCAACGATGCAATTATTAGTCTCCTTGATATAATTTACTCAGCCCTTGACAAAAATCAGTTTCCGATTGGACTCTTCATTGACCTGAGAAAGGCCTTTGATACTGTTAATCACAATTACCTCTTATTTAAACTTCATCATTATGGAATCCGAGGCCATGCACTGGACTATATCCAAACCTATCTTAGTGATAGACACCAATGTGTAACTATCAATACTATAACCTCTCCCACTCTACCAATAACCGTTGGAGTGCCACAGGGCAGCATCTTGGGAACTCTCCTATTTCTTATATACATCAATGATCTGCCTAATGTCTCTAACATTCTGAAACCTATTTTGTTTGCTGATGATATTTATTTATTTTATTTATTTATTTATTTATATATATATACAAGATCGACATCACCTCAGCACCGAAACCAGGATAATCAAGAAACTAACAACGTTATATGGAGGACCTATGGCAATTCCAGGACCAAGAGACGGCTTCCTGAACCTTGCAGGAATCAACCTCACTGAGGACCAAGTCACTCTCCTAAATCTGGGTATAAACTGTCACGTTATGTCCAGACCAAGTGAGATGGCCCGGAAAGTGGAGTTAGAGATCCTGCTGGACGACATATTCGACCTCGAGACACAAGACACCTTACAAGCAGAACTTATTGCAGAAGGAGGAAAGAATCGAGACAACTACAGAAGCACCATACTGTCCCCCGAGCTCAAAGCGGCAGCTAAGAGCCTTCGTGAGAACAAGGAGATAGTCGTCAGGAGAGGTGACAAGTCGCCAATATACGTCATTCTTAAAAAAGACGAATATCTGGCGAAAATGAACCTCATATATACTCTCTGACCAAACTAAATTCCAAAGGGTAACGAAGGACATTACAGCTGAATTGAAAGCAAAGGTCAACAAATTGATCGAAACTGTGAACGCCAAGAAATCCGGATTCCACCTGCAAAAGATTATTGGGGAATATAAACCTGGATACGCATATGGAAACGTCAAGACACATAAGCCTGGAAACCCACTTTGGCCAGTCATAAGCCAGATACCCACACCCACGTACAGACTGGCAAAGCGACTCAACGGCTTGCTGACTCTTTATGTCCCTTGCGCCTTCAGCCTGAAGTCTCCAAAGGAATTTGTCGACTTACTGCGGGGAACACAGGCCACAGGGATAAGAGCCTCGTTGGACGTAGAATCACTGTTTACCAACGTACCTGTGGATAAAACAATCGGGATGATAGCGGACAGAGTGTATCGTGATCCGGCCTGTACTCCTCTTGATATACCAGAAAACATTCTAAGGAAACTACTCCAAGCTAGTACTAAAGAGGCACCCTTCTTGAGCCCAGATGGGCACATGTATAAGCAAGTAGATGGGGTCGCCATGGGTTCTCCCCTAGGTGTCGTGTTTGCGAACTTCTACATGGGTACCATCGAGCAAAAGGTCTTGGTCGACAAGAACTTGAAACCGGCCATATACTGCAGGTATGTTGACGACATTGAATTTTGGAGAATTGATTTTTCAATTACCATCAACAGTGAAAAGAAACATAAGAAATGTTGAGAAAATTCATGTTAGAATTATTAATCTTACTTTTTCGGTCTTATTTAATAATATATGTCTACAGGAAAGACTGCTACCAAAAATATACTAATATATACAAGAAGGTACATTGGGTTTGTGAGAATACATTGAATAGTACAGTACTTACACTCTTGTAAAGCCACTAGTACGCGCAGCGTTTCGGGCAGGTCCTTAATCAAACAGATAATTTTAAGTAGGTAATTTCTATCAGAATTAATAAATGATAACAAATACATTGCAAGAGAAAATTGAGATGAGAGAGATAAGTATATTAAAGCACATTGGTATATTAAAGCTCTGATTGATTACATTGACAGCTTGATTGGTAATTTAAACAAGATTAATAGACACCATACAGCAGATTGACAGCACATATAAGAAGACAGCAATGACCACAATGGTAAAGATGTTCGAATTGGGTACATAAAGATTGGGAGATTGGGTAGCAATAGATACAGTGCAATTTTAAAGCAAAAGGTAAAAAACTATGAAGATGAAATTAGGTACTTTTAGTATTGTTTTTGAATGATGCAAAAGTTGGACAGCTTTCCAATTCAATAGGGAGTGAGTTCCATAGACTGGGTTCCTTTATTTTCATAGAGTGTGTAGTAAAAGTGTTATTGTATTATTGTACCCGGATGGATGCTCGCTTGACTGTTTTGTTTGGATGCTCGCTTGACTGTTTTGTTTGGATGCTCGCTTGACTGTTTTGTTGTTGTCAGACCAGCTGTGTCGTGCCTGTGTACAGGTTAGTTTATGTTCGAGTGTTGTGTAGGTGCTCGGCGTGTTGGACGCGGTCGCGATTGGGTGTGTGTTGTGAGTGAGTTCCCGCGGAGGTGGCCGGTGTCATGGCGGCTGCTGGAGGCGCACGTGGTGTCTCTCCTACAACCATGGACGATACCGTAGAAGCTATTGGAAAACCACTACCGCATACCACAACATTGGATCTTGAACGTCACCCGGTCATAGAAGAGGAGCCCGAAGGAGAATTCTTGGACAGCAAATACCATAGTAAGGCGAACAGATTGGAGGCAAGGCGCCGCCATTTAACAGAGGTAAACAGAAATGAGGCCGACGCCACGCGGCCTCAGTATCAACAACCACCGCTTAACCAAGGTAGGCCAAGCTCTTCTGAGTTACAAAACTTTATCATTGCTTTTGATGGCGAAGATGAGAGTATTTTCCGAAATAGTAGGGCACAAAGCATCCTATATAATGCCATCCCCAAAAATTCGGGATCGACGTGCACGATATGAGACCAAATAAACTAAAGAACCTGATCGCAGTGGATCACAACCACAGCGCGGAACTGGAGATTTCCAACATTACTGACATCTGTGGTTACAAAGTTCAGTGCTATAAACCACTAGGAGACAGACTAGTGAAATATGTAATCCGGCATGTTGTAGACATCAGCGCAGAAGACATCAAGGCACAACTCAAGACGAATGGCATCCCACTCTATGAAGTAAAAAAATTTATGCGACGAACGAACGGAGAACTGAGTGATACAGGCACCGCCCTGCTTACTTTTCTTGACTACGTTCCCCCTGATAGGATTTGGTTGAACGGCTTCCTCCATAAACTGGAGGAGTATGTTCCACGCCCCACCAATGTTTTAAATGCAAGGGTTTTAATCATACCTCGAAAGGCTGCACTAAAGATATCAAATGTGGGAAATGCTGGTCCCCACTACACACAAAGCTGTGCATCGGATACACTCACCTGCTCAAAACTGTGGTGGCGACCACGACATCACATTTAAACAATGTCCTTCTTACGTAGCAGCAGCAGCGAAAATGAAGGCTCTCCCTACCACCAACATGCTATACAGCAGTGCATTAAAACGACCTTCCTCAGCCATCACCAACCTCTACCTCACACCCAACCACAACCTTCGCGTGTACCGGATATCCTGTCTCCGACAATCCCGCAACCCCAGGGTCCAACCATCTCTCACATAACACACAACTGAATCCTGATTTAGTGAATCTTTGTCACTCGCATCGAAAATAATCTTATTGAAACGATTGTTACTCGCATCGAAAATGCATTAGAAAAGACCCTGGACCGACTTCTAACAAAATTTTTGGCCCAAGTACCACAACCACCCCTGAGGCTGACCCAACAGACCCCCCACCAACAGCTACAGACACTGACATCCGCCCAATAAAGCTACCATTGCTGGACACACATTGCTTGATCAGATGATGGAAAAACTCTACTTACCTCCTTAGCGGCCTCACCAAAACCATCCCCAGGCTGACGTGCCACAAACCCCAACCGCCAGTACCAAGAGCAAGACACAACCCCCGTCCACATCTAGGTATCCAACAGCACCAACTATTGGCGCACCAAAGAAAACAGACACATCCACAACACAAACATCCTAAATGGCTCCCCTAACCTTCATGACTTGGAACGCAAAAAGCATTAAAACATCCCTCACAGAACTTAAACAATTCCTCTACTCATCCAAACCGGACTTAGCATTCATCACCGAATCCTGGCTCACTCCCAAACAAAATCCCGTATTTAAAAAACTTTCAGATGCAGAGACTGGACAGACCCAACCGTATGGGGGGTGGTATTTTCCTTCTAACACGAAGTAATATGACATGTAAACCTGTAACACTAACGTATTTTGTGAACGGTAAACTAGAAGTTCTAGCGCCTAATACCTTACAAGGTACANAAAATCTACCATACAAATTATTTGTATTTGTTTAATTTAATTTACTAACCTATGTGGTCTTAACATTTGTAGTAAATGTCTACCAATAGATAATTTCAATTGATAGACTATATAATTAATTGCCACCATGCAATTCTAAGTATAAAAATAACATCCTAGCTTAACAATACAATGCACTAAGTGTCATCACTGTAACTAAAAAGCTGGGAGCATCAAAATTCTCTTACGTCTAGCAAGGATGCAATCGCCCGCCATTTGCAATTTGAGGAAATCCTGTGTATAAGTCTACCAGACAATAAACATTCCTTCTATAACCAACCTATCTAAAAACTCTATAACTTAAATAACACTAATTCAACATATAATCCAACACATTCAGGGCCTATCACACTAAAATACTGTACATACATAAGTGAAGGGTCCCTACATCATCTGTATTTCAACAAATGCTGTACGATCCTGGTTCATCTGCCACTGTGCAATACTGAACTCAGGGTCGTAACAATGGCTGATGTGTCTTTCCCTCTTGCAGGAGCAGAAGACAGAGGGACACCGAGTGCGAGGCTTTTCTCTCCTAAGCGGATGCATTTTAATGTGAAAACGGTTGTAAATTTATCATTTTTGTATCTTGTCAGAATATTGTTATATAAAATAAATGATTAGATACAATTGAATAAATGTTCTCACTGTTTCATTAAATTATAGCAAGTGTCAGTGAGTGGAATTGTGGAATCTGAATTAACAACAATTATACAAGTCCACATGTACTGAATTTAAAGATGAATAAATCAGATCTTGAAAACACTTGTCACATTTTAATGTCTTGTGATAGCGAAGGTCAAAGCTTGAAGAAAAATGCCGAGTGCTGTCATTGTCAATGTTATTTTACATTTGGAAAACTTAAAATAAATGTTGATCTTTGTGTGAATTGTATCCTAAATACCATTCTCAAACACCGCTTTTGTTGGCCTTGTGTAAATGGTATGTCAATCCATAGGTAAACAAAGTATAAAATAGGTATAAAGAAGTGGTAATTTGTATGATATTGTGAAAGTTG
The DNA here is from genome assembly GCA_020271785.1 of Procambarus virginalis. Taxonomy (NCBI): domain Eukaryota; kingdom Metazoa; phylum Arthropoda; class Malacostraca; order Decapoda; family Cambaridae; genus Procambarus; species Procambarus virginalis. The sequence goes on along the minus strand of WNGS01005168.1, from coordinate 46,049 downwards.
TGAACTAGTTGTATAATGGAACAAAGAAAACCTTCATTTTTGTAATGCTTCTGTAAGCAATTTAAATCGACTTCTTTCTAAAAGAAGGAAAATAAACTTATGTTTTCTGCATTTATTATTTGATGAAAAATCAAGTGAATGAAATTGACCAGTCACCATTTACAATATTCATAGTAAATCTTGGTAGAAATTGTGTTCATTTGTATTTACATTTGCACGTAAAGAGCTGCAGCTATTCATTTCGCACTAAAGGTCAAATGTTCTAAGATTTACAGTTCTTTCATGGTTAAATTTGTCTAATTTATTCTGGTGAATGAGCCAGGTGTTTGACTTTCCCCTTTACTGTGACAGCTTATTGTATATTGTGATTGTGGTTTGGTTAGACCCATATTTTGACACTTTTAAAGTGTACCCATATTGTGAGAGTTATGATCTGCCCCCGACATGAAAACACACATGGGCTCAACATATACTTCATGTGCGTATTATTATTTATTAGATCTGCATTATGCTTACTTGGGCTAAGTAACTTTCTTTCTAGGTTATTTTCAGTACTATACATGTTTTATTATAAATGTATTTGAGTCTTAGGACTTAATTTCATCATATATCTTTAGGTAATAATTACCAGGTTTTTAGATTCGTGTTTGTATATCAAAATGTATTGTGTATGTAGTGCTTTGGAATACATATTGGTTAATGTTTGCATCCAACTCTTGCTAATACTGGTTGCGAGTTGAAATATTCAACATAGTGTTGACCCCTCTCTTCATACATGGTAATATAGTTACACAAAGTAGCATAATAGACAGTTAGTAAAAACTAATCCATAAATTCATCTTGTCATATGTATCAAAGCACCCTAAATCCAATACTGTATTAATACATAAATGCCAGTTATTATAGTACATTATTGGTGTACATTGTTTTTCACCAGTCCTGATTCCACAGAAGAATCCTTAAGTCTTGGGTGCAGTGATATGGACCTTTGTTTCAGTTTTAAGAACATTGACCAAGGCTCATGGTGCCTACATAATGTATATTCTGAATAGTTTATACATTTACAAATACAGTGCTCTGATATTGATTCCTATTGTGTGCTGTACAAGTCAGCATGCTCTTTTGTTGATTAGTATTATGTTATTAGATCCATTTTGTAGTTATACATATGTGAAGGTACACTTTAATATGCAGTAATTCTTTTTAAATTAAGGTTTTATTTTTAATTATTTTAAATAACTTTTCAATGTTGCTTTTAACTAAAATTTAAAATGTATTTATACAGATTAAAATATTTAATCTGTATAAATATATTTATATAAACATAATTTTTATATTTATAGAACAGTCTTTGACTAGGCTAAGCACATTACCACATGTTGAATTTGTATACTTATAATTTACATAAACTGAATAACTGTGGTAGCCAAAACTATATTTCCACTTGCATTTTATCCAAAGAATTTTGATATTCTGGATTAAACTTTTTAATGGCTCAAGAGATGAGTTGGCAATAATAGCAGAACATGGCCAAAAGCTATGCAACTGGAACAAGTTGTCAACTTCATAATTTTGCAAGCATGTTACTGTTAAAATAGATTACCCAAAGAGATTATAAAAGTCAATTTGAATTCTGACATGCTTGCAAAAAAAATAAAAAAATTACATTGCTGAATAACTCAGTTCCAGCATGGCAAGTCCATAGTCTAACTCCAACCATTCAGGGGTAATGATGCCTGATATATTTCCAATTACTAACATGGTTTTGTGTGAAATACAATTTAAAGGTAAAATGAATGTGAAATTACTAAGTACTTTGGGATTGGTCAGTAAAATGAAGATCTTGTATCTTGCAATGTCAGCTTTTGATTCACCATGGAACACATGTTTGGGCATTGTCCTCAAATTCCAGCTCCTTGTCCAAGTACTATATTGCCATACTAGCTCTGCACATTCCCTCATAATTACTTTGTTTGATGTTTCAGAAGTATTTTGGTGTAGTATTATGTGTAGCCCCCTCCCTGCCCAGCCCGTTGTTAATGTGAGCGGGCTTGGTGGGCAGCTGCCGGAATGTGATGCTCCATGGGACAGTCCTCTGTCCTTTTGTAGCCTTATGCTCCTGCTGCTGTCCTCTCGAATTATGCCGAATAACTTTTCCTTTTCCTTATGTTTCATTTTTCTCCCCCCCCCCCCTCTTCTCCTTTCTAATTGTCATTTTCTGCCGACCTTTTGCCTGTCTTGATTATTCTTTCGGCCTTCTTTTGTTTTGATGCCTGGGTGTTTGAGGAGGCATGCTCTCTCACCCGTAGAACTGTGGTACCAGACATCACGAGCGAAGGGACGCTTTTATTGTCAATCCCTCTTTCGTCACTGAACCCAATCTCGATGGACTGATGGTTCTTAACACTATCGCTCTCCCCACGAGTGCGCCGCAGACTTTAACGTCATGGAGCCAATGGTACCTGGTTGATACCTGGTTGATGGGGTTCTGGGAGTTCTTCTACTCCCCAAGCCCAGCCTGAGGCCAGACTTGATTTGTGAGAGTTTGGTCCACAGGCTGTTGCTTGGAGCGGCCCGCAGGCCCACATACCCACCACAGCCCGATTGGTCCGGCACTCCTTGAAGGAAACAGTCTAGTTTCCTCTTGAAGCTGTCCACGGTTGTTCCTGTAATATTTCTGATGTTCGCTGGTAGGACGTTGAACAACCGTGGGCCTCTGATGTTCATACAGTGTTCTCTGATTGTGCCCATGGCACCTCTGCTCTTCACTGGTTCTATTCTGCATTTTCTTCCATGTCGTTCACTCCAGTACGTTGTTATTTTACTGTGCAGATTTGGGACCTGTCCCTCCAGTATTTTCCATGTGTATATTATTTGGTATCTATCTCGTCTCCTTTCAAGTGAGTACATTTGGAGAGCTTTGAGTCGATCCTAATAATTTAGGTGCTTTATCTCGTCTATGCGTGCCATATATGTTCTCTGTATTCCCTCAATTTCAGCAATCTCTCCTGCTCTGAAGGGGGAAGTGAGTACTGAGCAGTACTCAAGATGGGACAACACAAGTGATTTGAAGAGTACAACCATTGTGATGGGATCTCTGGACTTGAAGGTTCTCGTAATCCATCCTATCATTTTTTCTGGCTGACGCAATACTTACTTGGTTATGCTCCCTAAACATTAGGTCGTCGGACATCATTATTCCCAAATCCTTGACATGCTGTTTTCCTACTATGGGCAGATTCGATTGTGTTTTGTACCCAGTATTATGTTTAAGATCCTCATTTTTGCCGTATGTGAGTAACTGGAATTTATCACCGTTAAACATCATATTATTTTCTGCTGGCCAATCGAAAACTTTGTTAATATCTGTTTGTAGTTTATCAATGTCTTCAGCAGAGGTAATTTTCATGCTAATTTTTGTATCATCTGCAAAGGATGACACGAAGCTGTGACTTGTGTTTTTGTCTATATCTGATATGAGAATAAGGAACAGCAGTGGTGCAAGGACTGTACCTTGAGGTACAGAGCTTTTAACTGCGCTCGGACTCGATTTTACTTGATTGACTGTTACTCTTTGTGTTCGGTTCGACAGGAAATTGAGTATCCAGCGTCCTACTTGGTGCGGACGAGCGTGCGGCGACACCTAAATGTGTATACAGGTACTCGTTTCAGTTTTCTCACCTTAATTCTCGTGCTACGTCGTTCGTTTTGGTATCATTGTGTTCGCAATTAAATTCCCTGCAGATGTATATGCATATAATGTCCAAAAGCCTGGCGAGACTCCCCACAGCAAAGCCTAAAATCGGAAAAGTTACCTGTGAGCGCACAAAATCAGTAAAATGTTTATACTCGTTTCAGTTTTCTCACCTTAATTCTCGTGCTACGTCACTCATTTTGGTATCATTGTGTTCGCAAATGAATTCCCTACAGGTGTATATGAATAAAATGTACAAAAACCTGGCATGCCTCCCCACAGGAAAACCTAAAGCTACCCGAAAACGAGCACCAATTTGTACACTGCAACCTAATGTGTATACTCGTTCAGTTTGATAACATCAATTTTCATGTTATGTCTTTCATTTTGGTATCAAATTGTTCGCAATAAAAAGGCGCGTATTTTAAAATTAGTCCCATAATAATAGAGCAATAACTGGAATTTTAACAAATATTTTAATTCTGGAAGCTCATCATCATAATTATTTATATCTTTTCAGTGTTCTGACATAAATTTTTGTGTTACATCTTTCATCTTGGTATCAAATTGTTCGCAACGTAAAGGTGCGCATTTTAAAATTAGTCCCAACATAATAGCACAATAAATAGAATTTTAACAAATATTTTAAAATTTTGACCAAAAACCTATTTATAATCATATAAGTGTTCGGACATCAAGTTTCATGTTACATCTTTCATTTTGGTATGAAATTGTGCGCATTCTAAAGGCGCTTATTTTGATACTATCCCGAGGTTGATTGGATAAAAAATGAATTTCATACAAATATTTTTGTAGTGGACGCAAGTCTGGTCCAAAGCTAGGATTCAGGAGAAAAATAATGGACGAGAGTCCGGTCCAAAGTGACCGATAGTGTTAAGGTGGCGTTTGTGGGGAGTATGCTCATGATGCACCCCTAGGGGGGGGGGTCCCGGCAAGACTGGCAACATGTCTCTTGTTGGGTGTCCTGTCTTCTAATTGTGGCTCCGTGGTGGGTGTGGGGGCACATTCGTGAATGAAAGTCTTCCCTCTTGTTTCCATGCCGATGACTTCTGTTCCTCTTATGACTTCTCGGGCTCATGGGGTGGGCAACCAGGGCCTCCGAGTCAGACTGTGTTGCTAGACCGGGCTCTGTAGCCCCTGCTACATTGGGCCTAGACCTAGCTCATCCTCAGACCCTCCTGACTACTCCCCTCGGCTCCCCTCCCTCCTCTGTGGTTGGGTTGGGCCCTAAGCCCCCAGAGGTGACCACCTCGTCCCCTGGCCTGGCTACATCTCTCATTGTAACTACTGCGCCTTTTAACCCCTTTCTCTGGGGGTTCTCAACGCCGTCCCCGCTGCAACCGCACCCGATTACCCGATCCCTTCCCATACTAATTCGTACCGTGCCTTGTTTGGTCTTCCTACGTGGACTAAGTACTTTGACCTCCATCATTTAGATTCTACTCCTCCTGACAATTTTTTCCTCCATAGGCACCTTGTTGATTCCGTGGATGTCTCTTGTTACTTTCAACCCTCCCATCTCGGTTCACGTGTTGTTGCTGCTGCTCCTCAGGATGCAGCTACCCGCTTGGCTGCCTTATCCTGCATTGGCGAAACCCCTGTTCGGGTCTCCAAGAACACTCGGTTAAACGCCAGTGTTGGCACTATTCTCCTCCCGCACCATTTTGCAACCGGTGTTAGGAATCTAAAGGACTGCCATGAAGATATCAAGCATATCCTTGAAGCCCAGGACCATTCTGTCATCCAGGTGGACACATTTATTTGTCTCCCTCGTGGTCTTCGCCGTCAGCCTCTTTGGGTTGTGAAAATTACTTTTGATGGTAGGACCCTTCCACCCTCTTGTCATTCTTGCTGGTGCCAGGTGCTCTATTCAGGAATACATTTCCTCCCCTCAGCTCTGTAATAGGTGCTAGAAGTTTGGGCATTGTGCCTTCCCGTGCTTCAGTACTGCCTCTCTCTGCCCCTTGTGTGGGGATGAAGGTCACTCTAAGTCGAAGTGCACTTCTCCCCAGACTCGCTGCCTCAGTTGTGGTGAAGCCCACCCTACCTTCTCCTGCCCATGTATACATTACAAGCTTGAGGCAGCTGTCCTCAACTTGAAGCACCCGGTATGTTTGTCTTTTCCTGAGGCGAGGCGCCAAGTTCGCCATCTCCTCCCTTTTGCTGGCATCTCTTATGCTTGGGTGTTGCTCTCTTCATCTTCTCGTCCTTCTCACCTTCCTCAGTCTCACAACCGTTTCCAGGCCTTAGACCCAGACACACCCACTGCCTCCTCCCCAGTTCCTTTATCTTCTGTCCCGAAGAGTTCCCCTCCTAGTTCTCTGTCTGCAATTCCCATTCTTTCTACCCAGTCTGTTGTGTCTTGTTTCTCATCTCCCTCTGATACTCCTTCCCATCCTTCTCCTCTGTCTCTTAGCTCTCCACACTGCCTATCTGTGCGGGCTGATGTCCATCACTCTCCCAGAGATCATCATGTTGTTCGCTCTCGTTCTTCTACTCCTGTTGAGACGCTCGTATCTCTTGCCCAGAACGTTGTTGCTGGAACACCTGTCTCTGAGTCAGAAACGAAAGCCTAGCTCACCCCCTTCCTCCTGCCCGGTGGGTAAAAAGGCTTGAAGGCTTCAATTTCTTCCTTGCCCCCCACCTCTGACTCTATCGCTCCATCCCCTCCCATTTCGGTGGTCGAGCCCCCTGTTCCTGCTATGTAGGTTTCTTTGGCTCCTGCTTCCCTCTCAGTTGCTATCCTTGCTGAGGTGCGCTACCCAGTTTCTCCCCCTCCTCTTCCTGCTGTCCTTGACCCTCGGTTGTCTCCTCCTCCTCCTCCAGACCCTGCTCATCCACCTCTGGTCTGTCCTCCCGCTCCCTTCCGTCCATCCTTACTCAGTTTAATACATACCCTCTAACCCTGACTTCCCTGACCCTGATCCTAGTCCTGTGCTTCTTTAGCTTGCTGTGTTCCCTTTTAACCTTTGTTTCTTCATTGTTCTCTGTTGCTGTCCTTTCTATTTTTGTTGATGTCTATTCTTCAATGGAATATTCGTGGTTATTATGCCAATTTCCATGGACTCCAATTTCTGATTTCACAGTTTTCGCCCCTTTGTGTCTGTCTCCAGGAGCCGATGCTTGATGCTCGCCCTGGCCGCTTCCGTGGTTATTCCTTTATCTCCCCCCCCCCCCAGCTTTTGCTGGTGCCCATAACTCTCTTTATTCATTCTGATGTTCCCTTCGTCCCCTGCTTTTTCCATCGCCTCTCCAATGTTCTGCTGCACGAGACTTTGTGCGTAAATGGTACATGGTTTGTTCCATTTATCTCTCCCTAAATGTCCCGCTTTCTCTTCCCGATCGTAAACACCTTCTGGACTCCCTGTCAGATCCTGTGCTCCTGCTGGGTGATTTCAATTGTCAACATACCTCTAGGGTGATGTTCTGACAAACACCCTGGGTCGCCTTCTCGAACCGTTCATCCTCTCTTCTTCCCTGTCTCTAATGAATTCTGGTGAGCCCACTCATTTGAACTCTCGGACTCGCACCCTTTCCTGTCTTGATCTTTCTCTCTGCTCGTTCTCTTTACTTGGATTTCACGTGATGGGTTCTTGATGACCTCTATGGCATTACCCCATCCTTGTTACCATTTTCTCTTTTCACCCTCCCTTCTCCTTCCCTAGGTGGCAGTTTGCCAAGGTAGACTGGAACCTATTTACCCTCCGTGCTGCTCTCTCTGACCTTTTCATTCTGCCTCTCCCTCGTGCCCTCCGCCTTCATGACACCATCTTCGACGCTGCCCTCTGCTCTATTCCTCGCTCTTCCTCTCGGGGAACGCGAAAGTGCGTTCCCTGGTGGAATGTGGATTGTGCTCGGGCTGTCTGCTGTAAGTGTGCACCCTGGAAGAGACACCGCCACCAGCAGATGGTGTTGGGAAGAAAGCTTAATCTCTATTTATTGATTGATGTTTAATTAATAGATTAATTTAAATTAATCGAAGGACCACCCTATTTTTGCTGAAAAGGGAAACAGATAAGACAATAATGGATAAGGACTGAAATACCAGTGCCTATGGATAATGGAACTATTAAGAGTTATTCATTAAATCTTAATGGACTGTATATTAAATTAATGTTCGAGAATAAACTTTCCGTCCTTCACAAAATGGGGGGTTAATACTAGAAGTAAAATACTCCCAGTACGCTTCATCGAGGCTGGTTCTTCCTCGAATAAATTAGTAATTCCTACTAAGTTATGTACAAAAACATTAAATAAATTGGTTAGTAACAAGAATATTATATGATGGTTAAACAAGAAATCATTCTCATTTGAATTTAATGACGCTATCATTTTGCGATAGATGTCTCAAATCATATAAACGAAATATTCCTGACTGGTAATTGATTATTAACGTCACTTAATGAAAGAAAATAACTGAAAAAGGATTCAGCTGCTTAGCTGTGATAGTGAACAGAGAGGCAGAGGTGTGATGGTGTCGTCTGGTACTTGCTGCAACACGTGTGCCCGAGTGTGGCGTGGAAAGTGAGAGGACCACGACCGCTTTCAACACAAGCTGAAATTCCAATTAAATGTACCAATTGTTTACACCAAATATCCTGTGCCATCACTATTCAATAGAAGGGATAGAATTATATTCCTTGTGGACGTACTTGTTGTTTGGGGAGGTCGTGCGGTGTAACGATGGACAGTGCACAGTAAAAATTATATATAGATCTCATAATATAAATAATACTAGGGCACTTAACCTGCTGGTTGTCCACCGAAGCAATCCTTAGATTGCTACTGGAGCAATTGCACGCTCCTAGGCCGATTAACTGCCAGGGCCTATCGTAGAATTGATAGAAATTCGACTCTCCCTGGACGCACGATGTACTTTGATGGCGTCGCTAGCAATGACTTGTGAGCAAGTCTGGCGTCTCCCTCAACCCTCCCTCGCATTCACAATAGAATTTAGTAATCACGGAGAATTCTTTTCCATGTAATTACTGATGTAATGCGTTAATGAGAACAGGGTTGCAATTGTAGGGAATTAAATAATATCATATTCTCGTTAAATGGTGTTAATCGAGAAATGGAGAGAATTCCTATTTCCTCCATAACATTCGTATGGAACAGATAAAACTGTTATTTAGTGATAATCTTAGTTAATAACTCTCGGTTGTTGGATCATTAGCAGTTGTATTATCCGTAGTTAATTATTGCACGGAATACTGATAAAATTAGGGAATCATATTCAATTTTCTAACATATTGGTAATAAATATATTTAGATAGACATTATCTGACGCAATCCTGCCTCTCGATGTCGTGAGAATGTTAGCAAAAAATGCTCAGATAAAGAAATATTAATTTATGTTAGCACTACAGTTAGTAGAGTTAATAGTTACAGTACTTAGCATACAATAGTGATGTATTATGATACAATAGTAATGTATCAGTGTTGGAAATTTCCAACAGATGGCTGATTCTTTTCTTATGTTTCGGAAGGCGAGTGCAGTGGCCCGTATGACTATCCATACAGCTAAGCTGAGTGTTGGAAGTCTTAGGTTTCCACAATTACGTTCGAAACTCCTCTGCTGCAAATCTGGAAGTGTATCCGCAAGATTGCGGGTAAGTTTGTTCCCAATGTTTCGCTGGTCCTTCACCTCCGTGCTGCTCTTGTGGCGGACCCGTTGCAGGTCTTGATCGAACTGGGTTTCCACTTTTCTTCTGTTAGCTCTGGCTCTCATCTTCCTCAATTGAACTTCTTCGTAACCCTGTTCTTGAATCTCGTTCTTAAGATTTCTGCACCCATCTCAGACTTCCTTATAATGATCCCTTCTCTCTCTCTGAACTTCAGTCTGCCCTGGCCCTCTGCGATTCTATGGTGGTGGGCACCGATGGCATTCATTATGAGATGCTTCGTTGTCTCTCTCCGTGTACGTCTCGGTATTTACCGAGTCTGTATAATCGGGTCTGGGACCCAGCAAACACAGAACGTTTGTGGACATTTTTAAATGGTGCCACAAAGGTAATACTGTTACGTTTAACATAAATACGTATTTCTGACATCCTTGAAACCAAAGGATATAACTAAAAACATATATTCTTGAGATGCAGTTTTTTAAGATTTATGTAAAAATTGAAAAATAATAGTGAATGCTATGGAATTATAATGTTTTCATGCCTTATATTTAAGAATAAATAATTTTCAGTCAACATTTTGTTTTTTTTGTTTACTTTATGTAAACCTATCCAATTTACGTTCTTATAACATAAATATAACATTTATATGGAGTCAATATAACATTATTTACACGACATCATTATGTTATTATGATGTTATATTAACGTATAAGTCCTGTATGAAAACCAGAATATTATATTGTACTTTGTTTTATACCTTGTAAAGTTATCATAAAACTTGGAATAAGATGGTAAGCATGCTTTACTTATGAAAATATAGAAACAAATCAACAAAATCATTTTAACATAAAAAAATATATAAACATAACATAATTTAACTGCATGCATGGGAATTATTTGGAACTCTGTAATATTACATACATGAACCTTGAGGTACAAACCCAGTGTATTTACCCATGCAGTTCTTTCCTAAATCTTACACGTTGTTTCAAGTTCTGTCGTGTGTTGTTACTTTTAATGCCCTATTAATGTCCCCTTTGTTATGTTATATTCCCCTCTACCATATGTCACTCCTAATTCTTCGCCTTTCTAGAGAATGTAATTAAAGCTTTGACAATCTTTCTTCATATGACAGGTTTCTAAACTTTTGCCCACTAATGATGAAGTATGGAGTCAAAATTTTAGCTGCTAAATGCTCACTAATGACGAAGTATGGCATCAAAATTTAAAATATTTGCTTAAATTCAGGTTTTTATCCAATTTTTGGGGACTGATTTTAAACTGCCACCAACGTCTTCCCGTTTTGAACTATTGAAGAACAAAGGTTACCATTTATATATGGATAACTATTATAAGTCAGTTTGAATGAGTGAATTGCTGCTTAAAGATGGGGTATACACCTGTGGTATTATCAGATTGTAGCATGGTGCACCTAAAACCCGTTCAGATCCAAGCAAAGGGTAAAATGCCAGTAGATACAATTGCGAACACATTGATACCAAAATGAAAAACGTGTGACGAGAATTAAGGTAACAAAAGTGAAAAGTGTGCATGTACACTTTACATTGCTCTTGAGCGTTCCTAGGTAACTCTCTCACTTTCTCTGTTTTGTGCGGGTAGTACGCCATGCGTTGGAGTTTACATGCATTTAAACCTGTAGAGAATTCTATTGCAAACACATTGATACCAAATTGAAAAACCTAGGTCGAGAATTTAAGTGACAAAAGTTGAAAAAGAGTATTCACTTTCAGTATTACCATGCTCTCTAATGGAAGGCCAGGCACTGCATGGCTCTCTCATCCCGGTAACGAGGCCTGCTTTCATCACGTCAGTGGGTGAAGCGCGCTGCTGTTTTTGGCATTTTATGCATATATTCCCATTGGAAATTCTATTGCGAACACAATGATACCAAAATGAAAGACCTAGGACGACAATTGAGGTGAACAAAGTGAAAAGAGTGTATACATGTTATCGCTCTTGCGAGCTCCCGGGTAACACGCTCTCACTTTCTCTGTTTATTGCAGATGGTGGGCCGGGCTTTTGGAGTTTATATGCATTTACTGCTCTAGAGAATTCTATTGCGAACACATTGTTACCAAATTGAAAAACCTAGGACGAGAATTAAGGTGACAAAGTTGAAAAGAGTATACACTTTTCAGTATTACCGCACGCTACCACGGAATGTTCAAAACCACTGGAGATAGTGGAGGGCTAACCCGCCCAAAACGCGAAAGTGTTTTGGGCGATTAAGTCTGTTATCCTATGTTGGACGCATTTAGTGAATTTATATCCATTCTATAGTATGGCGACCAAAAGTGAAGTGCATATATATATCTAAATGGGGCCTAACCAGAGCAAGATATAGCTGAAGAACACAGATGTCTTAATTATTACTAATGTTTCGATACATAAATCCCAGTGTTCTGTTTGCCTTATTGCGAACATTTATGTATTGATTTTTTGGTTTTAAATTCTTACTAATCATAACTCCCAGATCCCTTTCGTAATTTTTTTTTTTGAGATATATACAAGAGTTGTTACATTCTTGTACAGCCACTAGTACGCGTAGCGTTTCGGCAGGTCCCTGGAATACGATCCCCAGCCGCGAAGAATCGTTTTTTCATCCAAGTACACATTTTACTGTTGCGTTAAACAGAGGCTACAGTTAAGGAATTGCGCCCAGTATATCCTCCCCGGCCAGGATACGAACCCATGACATAGCGCTCGCGGAACGCCAGGCGAGTGTCTTACCACTACACCACGGGACTGCTGCTAATTCAACTTTGCAGTCTCAGCACCATGCATCTAACTAATATCTTGTAACCTCTACCATCATTACCTATCCTCTAAACCAGGGGTCTCCAAACTTTTAATGTAAGGGCCATATTATATATTTCCCATATTTATGCGGGCCGAAGGAATAAAAAATGAAAAAAAAAAAAAAAAAAAATCAGTGCCAGTAATTTAATTTCCTCAAATATTTAAGTATAAACATGGAAAAATTAAACATATCTTTTTGGAAAAATTAGGGTAAACTAATAGATTCCTGCCTTTAGTTTTATGCAACCAAATTAGTGTGACGAATGATACTGTCGTTTTGACTTCAAAATTTCATTAAAATCAGGTTTAACTAAGATAAAGGTATTGTCAAAGTACAGAGAAAAGAATATTGTACAGTGTTTGTGCTCCCTATGAAACAGAAGCAGCGAAGCCCCAATTGCCCTCCATCCCCACAATATACAGTTATACACAACTGATTGGTTGTAATGCACAACACATACCTACCAGTACTAGAATCTGTGCGTCACACTATCGAGAGAGAGGAAAACTGACTCGGGCTGAGCGCCACCAGTCAGCAGCCCCAGCTTTGAATAATTCTGCCATGCCATTCGTACGATAATTATTTTTTCAAGGACACCACACAGGGATTTGTTTGGCGGGCCAGATGAAATTATGTGGCGGGCCGGATGTGGCCCGCGGGCCATAGTTTGGAGACCCTGCTCTAAACCTTACATTTATCAGCAACTGCATCCGCCAATCTTTTGACCATTTCAGTACCCTATTTAGATCGTTTTGAAGTGATAGTGAGCCTTTTTCAGTGTTCAATATACCCTCTCCATTTTTGTATCATCGGCAACTTTGCAAATGTTGCTACTCAAACCTGAATCTAAATATTTTATATTATTATGAATAACAGAGGTCATAGAACAGAAAATTGAGGCACACACTCCACTTACATTTTCCCAATCTGACTTAACCCCATTGATTCTAAATCTTTGTTTCCTTTGGTATAGCCATGCCCTAATTCAGCTTAATATAGACCCCCCAATATAGTGAGCCTCAATCTTTTAATCAGTCTTTTATGTGGCACTGTATCAAAAGCTTATATTGAGTGGGGAGTCCGTATAAACAACTGGGCCTCTACCCCCTTCAAACCGAACTATTTTCCTTGCTTCTTGCACTGAAATGTGTACATGTCTCTAAACTGATACACTTGCTCCCGCAAGTCTGACCTTATCACTGCTGCAGTCGTTGGGAAATCCAATGTTTATGTGAACGAATGTCTAACCAGATTCAGACAAAAACTCTTATATAAACTACGTGGAATCTGCAAAAAATCCCCTGCTATTAAACATTGTTTTGTGCGCGATGGTAAAATAATAGCTAGGAAGACTGACTCTGGAAAAACTTATGTCATAACCACTGAGGCTCACCTCACTTCCTTCCTGGCTGACTGTGGGATATCAGCTGAATAACCAGTTCATAACTTGTAGTCTCACATACAACCAAAGTGTACTTAAGCTCTGGCTTTCCTTTCCAAAGGTTTTTATTTTATTTTTATTTTTATTTTTGTTGTCATCTATGCCTGTTTTTTACTCTTAATTATTTGTTCTTAGTTAATCCCCTTGTCACTAAACCTAGGGATCTTATTACCCTGTATATTTAAAGTAACTGGTATTTGTTTCTTGTAATCATTTATTGGAATTAAGTAATAGTATAATGTTTATATCATCTACCACAGTATCATAGTAAAATCTTCCACATTAATATACTCTCACCCTGTTTATTTTTTACACTTAGATTTATATTAGAATAAAATTCAAGATTTACTCAGATATACATATATCTGAGTAATATATACTTTTTTTTTCTTTTTTTTCGGAATTAACTATTTGAGCTCACTTTGTTT
>WNGS01005168.1:9713-24736 GCA_020271785.1 Procambarus virginalis | reverse complement strand
TTTCGACACTGAGTCCTGTGAGTATTGTTGCTTGCTGGTGACTCAATTTACCCAATCTGTGGATGATAATCTTCGGGTACAGGCTGTGCAGGTGTTGCATTCTACATTTCGGTTTTTGCAAGCGCTAGGTTGGTTGCTCACCCGGATGCCCCGCTGCTGCCCCGTTTTGCTTATAGGGACCCAGACATGGGGTGGGGGTCACTTCGACCTTAGTTCAGTCCGCATCTCATGGTCCTTCCCCTCGTTTTGTTCATTCTGGTCCCCCTCCCCTACTTCCGGCCCTGAAACATCTGAGGGTTTCGGAGTCGTTGCAGGGGGTTAGTTGGTTGTGAGACTCTGGCAGCCTCAGGGGATGCCCCTTCGGTGTGGCGACGGAGGCATTCGATTCTTCTCCCCGGCCGAAGCCTCTGGGTCTGACCAGTGGGCCTCATTTTATCTGGCTTCTACGGCTGCACCGGCCTTGTCTAGTGGGGTTGGTGCTTGGTGGGAGGACTCGGCCCCCGGGTCCTACGGAGGAGGGCCCTGAGGCCAGGGAGGGACTGACTTGGGGACCTTGGGCCCCCGCTGGACCCCGCCTGGGTTTTTCTACCCTCTGAGCGGGGCTTACTGTTACAAGGAGTGGGATTTTCTTTCTCCCTCTGCGTACAAGTTGAATTTGGTGTCTGCCCCTTCCCTGGTTCAGTTCCGTGTTCCCCCGGGAGCTTCGGTTCCGTCTTTCTGGAGGTTTTCGGCTTATCGCATCCAACCTGCTGTGGTGCGGGCTGCCCTTGCAGCAAACCTGTGTGACAAGGATTATGCCTCAGCAATGGATCCCTCAGCTTACAAGTTTGGGACTTCGTTCCCTTTGTGGCTTCGTTACGAGGTTCCGGAGTCGTCCTGGCTGGTGGACTGTCCTGTCTTTACGTTTGAGGCTTAGCACTCTTTCTGCTGTTCCCGCACGCTTAAGTGGTGGGAGGCTTCGACAGTGCTTCAGGTTTTCCTGGGGGGGATCTTGAGCACCTTAATGAGTGCTTGTTTGTCATTCAACTCCATGTGCAGGTACCCTCCCTTTCGGCGGCACAGGTGGCGGAGGACTTGTGTGCTCGGGGCCTTTTGGTTGCGCTAATTTTCCCTCCTGGAGCTGTCTTCCGACTGGCTCATGGAGGATGTAGGGGCGCTTGGGGCTGTTCCTGGATCTGGTGCCTTAGCCTCGGCGACTCGCTCATCGGTTGCCTTGCTGAAGCTTTTCGTGCCGATCTTGCAGGATGCGGTGGCTCTGTTTTATGCCTCCCGTCTTGCGTGTCGCCAAACGGTGCTTGCCTCCTCTGTAGAATCCACTTGGGCCTCGGGTCTTAGGATGTCTTCCCCTTTTTTGCCCTCTCTTGTTTGAGGCCTCAGCTGTTGTGCAGTATATTCAGGCTGCTTCGGCTTCTTGCCGTCCTATGTCGGACTTGCTGGTTCTCCGGGGGTCCTGTGGTGGGCCTTCCCGGAAGGGTCGTGCCAAGGCTCTGGGTTCCTCTAGTCGTGGTAGTCCACTGGTGTCAGGTTCAGGTTCGGCTCCTCTTTCAGACCCGCCTTCGTCTGGTCGGCGCGGTGTTCGCTCTGTGCGAGGTCTGGGTCAAGTAGGGGCGTCGGCCCTTTTGCAGTTCGCCCCATTGATGGGGCGATGGGGGGAGGCTTGCGCTGTTCGCTCACGCCTGGTCCCACGTTTTGTCTGCGTTTTGGGTCATTTCACTCGGCCTCAGGTGGCGTTGGGTGGCCTCTTCCCCTGTGGGGGGTTCGGGGCTGGTGGGGCAGGCTTCTTCCTCTGTCAGGTCATCTTAGAGTGGGTTCGCTTGGGGCGTGGTCGAAACGATGAAGTCCCTCAGATGGATTTCCCGTCTGTTTCCAGTCCCCGCGGACATTCTGGACTTGTCCCGTCTGAACCCCTGGATTCATTGCCCCTCCTTTTGGATGACCACGCTGTCCCAGGTTCGGCTCCTGTTGGAGCCGGGCGCTTGGATTGTGTCCCTGGAACTCTGGGACGCTTATTGGCACGTCCTGATTCATCTGGGGTTCAGGGACTGGCTCGGTTTTGTTGTGGGGCTTCGTGCTTACCGCTTTCGTTGTCTTCCGTTCGGTATGAACCTGGCACCTCGCATTGTCACCCACCTCACGCAGGTTGTGGGACCCGTCTGCATCTGTTAGATGTTGGTCTACCTCAACGACTAGCTGGTATGGGCTCCCAGCCAATCCGCTTGTCTGCTAGCCAGGGATCTGGTTCTTTCTCAGCTTGTCGGGTTCAGGTTCTTGGTGAACTGGAGAAGTCCCATCTGGTTCCCTCCAGGTTCGGACCTGGCTTGGCCTTGTTTGGGACTCTCGGACCGCTTCCTTGTCTCATCCTCCGAAGTCTCTTCTGCGGCTGTGGTCCCGCTTGTGCCTGTTTTAGGGGGGCTCCCGGATCACCCAGCAGTTGCTCGAGGGCCTATGCGGGAGCCTGAACTTCGCGATGCTGGTCTACCCTCTGGGTCAGGTTTGGCTTCGGCTTCGTCGGCTGTTCTGGTTCCTTCGGGGACGTCCCTTACGTCTTTCTCACGATCGCTGGGTTCGGACCCCGGGGGCTTTGCATATGTTGCTGCCTCACCAGCTTCCTCTAAGGTTTTGGGGTTCAGTGCCATGGCGCCTACCCGAGCCCTCGCTCGAGGTGTTCATCGACCTGTTGTCTCTTAGGCTTTGTGACCAGTGCTCACTAGGACAGCCAGGGACGGTGGGGTCCGTCCTTCCGTCGAGCCCACAGCTCTGTGCCAGAGTTCGCGGCGGTGTGGTTTGCTCTTTGGAGATTCGAGTCGCCCACAGGTCGACGATCCAGCTTCATTCAGAATGCTCCTCGGTGGTTCATTGTCTGAACTGAGGGGGTTCGATGCGGTCCTTGGCTCTTTGGCGCTGGTCGCTTCGGGTGATCTGTCTGCTGAGTTCTCGGGGTTTGGCTCTCCTGGCAGTTCACGTGCAGGGAGTGTCCAACGTCATGGCCAACGGCCTGTCTTGTTTCGTTCCCCTCTCCACGGAATGGACGGTCGACGCCGACCCCTTCTGTTGGCTTTGCCAGACGTTCAGATGCCCCGAGGTGAACCTCTTCGCATCGGCGTGGTGGTCGCGGCACCTTTCCTTGTATGTGGCGCCCTTTCCCGACTGCGAGGCCATAAGGGTCAATGCCTTTCGGCAGGACTGGTCGAGGTGGGGGTTCCGGTACCAAGTTCAGCTGTTGTTCCAGGTCCTGACTCGCTTAGAGACTTAGCAAGGGAAAGTTGTCCTCTTGGCCCCTTGGTGGCCGCCTCAGCCATGGTTTCAGCCGCTGCTTGCTCGGTGTCTGAACCCGAAGGTTTTTCCGAGGCTCCGCCTCTTCCAGCAGATCGGACCGGTATGTCACGTGGATAGTTCAATCTTCTCCTCGAGTCTTCGCGTATGGTATTTTTTACTTGAGTTTATCATCATCTCTATGGTGATCAGGTGGCTTCCTTATTAGTGTCCCACCTGCGGGCTTCGTCTCGGCGGCAGTATGGAGTTTCCTGGTGGCCCTTCCGGTTCTTCTTACGTCTTCGCCGTTGTTCTTCGCTTTCTGTCGTAGTGGTGTTGTCCTTTCTCTCTTGGTTGTCCCAGGATCGTCATCTTATGTCTAACACTGTCGCCTCGTATTGTGCGGCACTGGCGGAGCCACTTCAGCTTGCTTTCAGTATTGATGTCATGTCTGCGCCGTTTCACAAGCTGTCTCGGGCATTGTTTCACCTCCGGACTGCTCATGCACTGCCTGAGCCTTCCTGGTAATTGGACAGGGTGCTCTCTTTTCTTTCATCTCCTCGGTTTGTTGTGGCCCCTTTGGTTCCGGATTGTTTTTCAAAGACTCTTATCCTGTTGGTATTGGCCTCTGGGGGTCGGGTGGGTGAGCTTCATGCTCTCCTCCGGAGCAGAGGTTTCTGCTCCTTTGGTCGGGGTGATCGGTTTGTTCGTCTGCAGCCTTCTCCTTCTTTCCTGGCGTAGAATGAGACTGCTGCGTTCCGGAGGGGTCCCTGGGTTGTTAATGCTTGGTTGGTTCGGCCAGGGGGTGCATCATGTTTTGTGTTCGGTTGCGGCTCTCCACCGTTACTTGCACTCCATGGCTTCTGTGTCCATGAATGTGCTTTGAGTGGATCCGGTTTCCCTTCTTCCCTGTTCGAGGGTGCGGGTCTCCCTGGTCGTCCGCAAGGTTATTAAGGCTAGCCAGCCTGCGGTCCATCCCCGTGCCCATGACGTCCACAAGTTCGTGGTTCTTGCTGCCTTCTTTGGCAATATGTCCTGGGCTGACATGCGGGCGCGGGGATTTTGGCAGTAGAACAGGGTCCTGGCTGCTCGTTACCTTGTAAACATTCCTGGGCCCGGTCGGGCCTGTGTCACTTTGGGTCGGCGGATGCAGTCAGTTGTCTCAATTTCAGGTTGAGGAGTGAGCAGCAACCGCCTCCCGGGTAAGTCCCTATTCTTTTCCTCTGTGGGGTAGTTAGCTCCAGGGAGCTGTAGGGGCTTCCCCCAGAAAACCAGCGTTGAATGTAACGAAATGCATTTTTCTGGACGAGTCCCAGAGGCTCCCTGGCATCCCTCCCTCTGGTCGGAATTTTTTTTTTTGTGTTTTGACATCCAGCCTCAGAACTGGGGTGTGGATTGCTGGCGCGGTAGGTCTGGGGATACCCCTTCCCCCTCCCAGTTAGGGGGCTGCACAGACAGCGGTGCAACGACGGGTGATGTCATACTAGTTTGCTCGTTTTTGCTTGGGGAGTTCTATCCACTCGTTCGGCTTTTGGTTGCAATTTTCACCAGAATAGGGGTTTGTTTTGGGACGCCTACCTTTCTGGGTGCCTAACCCGGTCGATAGCAGACATAGAATGCTTCCAATTACATGGAGGTTTCTATAGGCCATTGCTTCCCTTGCCTCTCTAGATGGGGCCAGGTTCTGGCTCGTGGTCCCCGGTAGGCACATGACTGTGTGCCTACCATACACATGACACATGACTGATGCCAAGTCTGACATTAGCATATCAGCCTAGTAAGCTCCGGGAAGCCTCCGGGACTCACCCAGAAAATGGCGTTTCATTACATTCAACGCTGGTTTTTTGTGTTATATATTTAGTTTAGCAACATTATTATTATTATGATAATAAAAGCTATAAAAATACTTATTTTTAGAACTGATTTATTAATTTTATTATTTCGAAGCCATAAGTCACTGAACTATGGCGACAAAATCGAACAAAACAAGCATGGTGTTGTGTGCACACGGATTAGACCTGTCCACTCGCGCTGTACTTGTGAGCCGCCTATAACATGAATAATTTCTCAAATACCAGATATCTATCATATTACATATATTTTTGTTTTATTTAGTTTAGTTTAATTAGAATAATATAGTTAATAAAACGCCAGTTTTAGAAATGATATATTTATCTGAAACGTTCAAAGTCATGGGTCACTGAACTATGACGACACAGACGAAAGTTAGTGAAACCTCACTGTAAAGTGAGGTTTACAGTACAGTATTCCCTTATCTGTCCACCCTCACTCATCTTGTTTCATCACAGAAAAGGTATATGAGAAGATTTCAACACTTAGCTAGCTATTCACATTTCAGCCTTTAAACCACCGTGCTGCGCCGAGTTTATTGTGAAATTCCCCCTGTGCACATGAAATAAAGTGTTCCCCAAAATTTCTTTTTTCTCTGTAAAATTATAAATTCTCTTTCCTGAACATGTCTATGTAAAATAAATATCAAATTCCACTTATATTGGCTGTGGGGACATGGACAAATTGCTCTGTGACGTCATCAGGGCCTGGTCGCCCGTGCATGACTCGCCCAGAAACAGTTTAGCAGGCCATTCAAGCACTGGGTGTTGCCACAAATATATTTTCATTTATTTGTTCTATGTATTTCCAATGCGATTTTTTTTTTATCGTATGTGATGCATATTTGTGTCCTTTACAATATGTATACAGTAGAACGTTCATAATGTTCCATGGAACTGTGATACATGTGTCAGTAATGTGTCTACAATAAATGTTTATTGTTGCAATATTACTTGTTAAAAATTCACTAAAATTACAATGTGTACAGTTTCACACATTACACAGTAACACACTGTATTACACATTTAGTACTTCGGAAGTGAGTAATAATCAACGAAGTAGTCCGTGGTGCACAGCGCGACTTCGCTCTCGTTGCACCAGGTACAGATAAATTTTCACTTCATGTTTCTTCATTCTGTGTGCTTGCAAATAACTCACTCACATACACCCTTGGCTTTAGTACTTGTAGGTTGTATGTAGCCAAGCTTGTAAAGCATAAAGTAGTATTGAAAAGATTATAGGAAAAGATCAATTTGTAAGGTAGTCTTGAAAAGATCACTTTGTATAGTCCCACACAGGAAGAGATTCAGCTTGCCTCAAACATTGTCCGTCAGTCAGAAAGAGATTCAGCTAACCTCAAAGAGTGTCCGTCAGTAAGGAAGAGATTCAGGTATTCTTGAAAATATCTATGGAAAACACCACCATGCAATCTGATAACACTGTTCATCTATGCTACTTGTATCAGATGCATCATCACTGAACGCAGAAAATGATTCATCTATGTATCATCTAAATACATTGGAGATAGCATAGGATTGCAAGGGTGACACTCAGAGCTACAACTGGATACGCTCGCTGTATCACTTGCATCCGATCTTTGTGTTAGGTCCTTATTGCGCCTAGTTTCACCAATATTATGACCCTTATGTTCTTCAAATAATAAGATTTGGATTTCACCGACAGAGCGTTATCTTTCAACACCGCATCGGACAGGTATTTGGGAGCCAGAGGCGCGTGCGCCACCCATGGTTGCTCATTCAGTACTAACCCAGCCAGCAGCCCTTGGGCATTCTGGGAATTTTTTCCAAGATGGTGGCCTCTCACTGGAGGTCCCAAGAGTACATTTCGTACATAACTAACCTCGCGCACATTTAGAATGGGTACGGAAAAGTCAGAGTTTTCTTGGTTGGCGCAGTTTCCTGCCAACCGAGAATAGTTGGTTGGCTCAGTTAAGTGGTTAAATTAATTTACAAAGATACGTGTGCCACAAATCAGTGAACAAAAATCATTGAAACTCAGTCGTTCACTTGTGTGGACTACTCTGGCTGTTGTGTGGTTAATATGCGTCACTTGTTGTGTGGACCATTCTGGCTGGTGTTTGGTTCATATGGTTCATTTGTTGAGTGTCCACAAGTGTGATCCAACTTGTCTTATGAAGGAATTATTAATTGTAACCTGTGGTAGGATGAGACAGTTTTCCACCACTCTGTGAACTCTGTCCTAATATTGTAAGCTTGTGGACCACTTGTGGACCACTTGTGGTCCACTTGTGTGGCCCACATGTGTGGCCCACATGTGTGGCTCACATGTGTGGTTCACTTGTATGGCCCACATGTGTGGTCCACTTGTGTGATCCATCATGTCTTATGAAGGAATTATTAATTGTAACCTGTGATTGAATGAGACAGTTTTCCACCACTCCATGAACTCTGTCCCAACATCGTAAGCTTGTGGACCACTTGTGCAGTCCACTTGTGTGGTCCGCTTATGTGATCGAATTTGTCATATGAGCGAATTATTAATTGTAATCTGTGATAGAATGGCAAAGTTTTCCACCAGTCTGTGAACTCTGTCTCGACATCGTAAGCAAATCTGAACATCCCCCGGTTAGGCAAATCATTGTTCGTCGAACCGGGTGAGTAAATCCGGCCTGATAAATGTGCAAACTAGCCGCAGGTTTGTTGAATCGGGGTACGTTGAATCAAGGTTGTACTGTATATATATATTACTGATTTTGCACGCTCACGGGTAACTTTGCCGACTTTAGTCTTTATATTTTGTTATTGGTATTGCTTATATATATTGCAATTGGTATTGCTTATATTTGTCTTTCTGTTTAGAGCATTTTATTGCGAATAATTTGATACCATATTGAACACTGTTGCACAAAAACTTCTTTTAGCAAACTGTATGTGTTTGTCTGGTGCATTGGGTGTAGCGGCAGGGCTTTGGCGAAGTTAGGGGTCGTTGCGGATTATGCGCCCCCATGTTGTCTAATTTATATACATATGTCTGTGTAGGAAATTTTATTGCGATCACAGTGATACCAAAAAAGAACAATGTCGAACAAGTTTGGAATTGATAAACCTGAAAAGAGTAGCAACATGTTCGCACTGTTTGGTGTGCACGGCTAACAAACGACTTGGTTTTTTATTTGGTGCCGGCATTACGTTAGCTTTGTTGACATGTTATCCATATGTTCCTCTAGAACATTTAATTGAGAACACATTGATACCAAAATGAAACACGTACATCGGAAATTGCTGTCAAAAACAAGAAAAGAGTATAAACTTTTCAGTAGGGGTGTAGCCAATGTGCAGTTGGGCATGTGATAGTAGGTTACCCTTGGGCATCTTCCCATGGTCGTGCGGGTGGGGCGCGCCCATGTTTTGTACTTTATATTCATATGTCTAGGTACAGAATTTTATTGCGATGACAGTGATACCCAAATTAACGACACACAATTATGGGGTTGACAAACCTGAAAAGAGTATAAACATTTCATTGCTGTTTGGTGTTACGGCTAACGATCGCCATACTTTTCTGGGGGGAGCCCCGTCGGCTCCCCGGAGCTATCCCAGGCTGATATGCTAATGTCAGACTTTGGCATCAGTCATGTGTATGGAGTTCTTAGGCCTACCGGGAACCACGGCCAGAACCGGGCCCCCTCAGAGAGGCAAGGGGAGCAATGGCCTATAGAAGCCCCCGTGTGGTTGGAAGCATTCTATGTCTGCCATCGACCGGGACAGGCACCCAGAAAGGTAAGCGCCCCAAAACAAACCCCTATTCTGGTTAAAATTGCTACCAAAAGCCGAACTAGTGGATAGAACTCCCCAAAGAAAAACGAGCAAACTAGTGTGACGTCACACGCTGCCGCGCCGCTGTCTGCGCAGCTCCCCCCTCCCCGGGAGGGGGAAGGGGGAGCCCCAGACCCTCCGCGCCGGCTACCCACACCTCAGTTCTTGAGGCTGATGCTATAGGCGAAGGTCGTGTGCTCTGGCTCCGGTGTTCGCTACAACACTGTGCTTGCGTGTGGTGTTTGTTTTCTGGGTGCGAGAGCCAGGAGTAATTTTTGGTACTCGGGCTGCATGCGCCTAGGGTTTCCTTCCCTAGGTGCCCTGTAAGTACTACCCTTGGGGCTTGGGGCCACCTTCCACAGGCTCCTTGGGATCTGCCTCTGCTGGTCCGTTTTACCTTTTTCGGTTTTTCGGCCGCCTGTTGGGCTCTTGGGTGTTCTGTTCTCCCTTGTTACTGGCAGGTAAGAGGCAGTTTGCACTGGTAGGGGCGCAGGGTGCTGCACAGCTTGTATTCCCGACATAGCGGCCGGCTCTGTTCCCTGGGGTTCGCTGTCCTCTTGCGGGGTTTTGTTTTTCTTTTTGTTTTTGCCTGGTGGGGGGTTCTCTCATATTCATTCCTTAGTTCTAACCCTTTCACGGTTATACTCGATGGCGCCCCCTGCTAGGTCCCCGTGAGTGTACACGTCCCTGGGGTACAGCTATAGAAGTTCGATTGGTAGTTTTGGGCGCCGGTTAGCAGCTCCCTGCCTGGGACTACCTGAGCGCGAGTCCTCTTAAAGTAAACGCTCAGGACCCTGGGAATCCCCTAGGGGGCGCGTGGGTCCGATGGATGTGACCCCGGAGTCCCCACTCGCTGTGTGCGAGTTTGAGGGTTGCTCGGTCCCTTTGTCTCAGGGTGACCCTCATTGTTTTTGCCTCTGCCATGCTGCCTGTTGGGTCGGTGATACTTTCGACCCTGAGTCCTGTGAGTGTTGCTGCTTGCTTGTGACTCAATTTACCCAATCCTCTGATGATTCTCTTCGGGTACAGGCGGCGCGTGCGTTGCAGTCTAGGTTTCGTCTGTTGCAACGCGCTAGGTTGGTTGCTCACCCGGATGCCCCGGGGCTGCCCCGCTTTGCTTTTCGTGACCCGGACTTGGGGGTGGGGGTCGCTTCGATCCTGGTTCAGTCCGCGCCTCCTCGTCCTTCCCCTACTGCTCGTTCTGGTCCCCCCCCCCTTGCTTCCAGCCCCGAAACGTCTGAGGGTTTCGGGGTCGGAGCAGGGGTTACTTGATCTTGAGACTCGGGCAGCTTCGGGGGGTGCCCCTTCCGGGGGAGCGGCAGAGGCATTCGAGTCTTGTCTCCCGGCCGAAGCTTCGGGGTCTGACCAGTGGGCCCCCCTTCCTTCAGCTGTTCCGGCTGCTCCGTCCTTGTCTTGTGGGGTCGGGGCTTGGGGAGAGGACTCGGCCTCGGGTCCTGTGGTGTTGGACCTCGAGGCTGGGGAGGGGCTGACTTGGGGGCCTTGGGCTCCGCTGGACCCCGCCTGGGTTTTTCTTCCCTCTGAGCGGGGCTTATTGTTACAAGGAGTGGGGTTCTCTTTTCCCCCCTCTGCGTACGAGTTGGATTTGGTGTCGGCCCCTCCCCGGGTTCGGTTCCGTGTTCCCCCGGGTTCGTCGGTTCCGTCTTTCCGGAGGTTTTCGGCTTATCGCATCCAACCTGGTGAGGTGCGAGCGGCCTTTGCAGCTTACCTCCTGCGGGACCCGGATTATGCCTCGGAACTGGATCCATCTGAGTTCAGGTTTGGGACTTCGTTCCCTTTCTGGCTCCGTTACGAGGTTCCGGAGTCTTCCTGGCTAGCAGCCTGCCCCTTGCTTGTTTTGGATTCCTGGCATTCCTTCTGTCGTTCCCGCACGTTGGAGTGGCGGGAAGCTTCCACGGTGATTCAGGTTTTCCTGGGGGGCGAGCTTGAGTACCTGAATGAGTGCTTGTTTGCCCCTGCCCTCCCCCGCGATGTGGGCGTTATTCAGCTCCATGTGCAGGTTCCCGTCCTTTCGGCGGCGCTTGTTGCGGAGGACTTGCGCGCCCGGGGCCTTTTGGCTTCGGCCTTGCGGTTCTTTTCCATCCTGGAGCTGTCCTCGGATTGGCTCGTGGAGGATGTGAGGACGCTTGGGTCCGTCCCAGGGTCCGGCGCCTTGTCCTCGGCTGCGCGCTCGTTCGCTGCCTTGTTGAAGCTGTTCACGCCGATTTTGCGGGATGCGGTTTCCCTGTTTTATGCTTCCCGTCTCGCGTGTCGGCAGGCGGTGCTGGGTTCCTCCGTGGAATCTGCTTGGGCTCTGGCTCTTAGGCGTTCTTCCCCCTTTTGTCCTCTTCTTTTTGCGGAGTCGGCCGTGGCGCAGTTTATTCAGGCTGCGTCGGCGGCTTGTCGTCCGATGTCGGACTTGTTGGTCTTCCGGGGGTCCCGGGGTGGGTCTTCCCGGAAGGGTCGTGCCAGAGCTCGGGGTTCCTCTCGTCGTGGTAGGCCTCTGGTGTCAGGTTCGGGTTCGGCTCCTGCTGCGGACCCGCCCTCGTCTGGTCGGCGCGGTGTTCGCTCTGTGCGGGGTTCTGGGTCTCGTAAGGGTCGCCGGCCCTTTCGCGGTTTGCCCCGTTGACGGGGCGAGGGGGGGGCGGCTTGCGCTGTTCGCCCGCGCCTGGTCCCACGATTCGTGGGCCTTTCAGGTCGTGTCTTGCGGTCTGCGGTGGCGTTGGGTGGCCCCTCCCCCTTTGGGGGGTCGGGGCTGGCAGGGCAAGTTTCTTCCCCTGCGCTCCGTCGCGTCGTCTTGGAGTGGGTACGTTTGGGCGTCGTCGAAACGACGTCGTCCCTCAGATGGGTTTCCCGTCTGTTTCCGGTTCCGAAACGGGACTGCGCGGACCTGAGGTTCATTCTGGACTTGTCCCGTCTGAACCCCTGGGTTCATTGCCCCTCCTTCCGGATGACTACGCTGTCTCAGGTTCGGCTCCTTTTGGAGCCGGGCGCTTGGATGGTGTCCCTGGACCTCCGGGACGCTTATTGGCATGTCCCGATTCATCCGCGGTTCAGGGACTGGCTCGGTTTTGTGGTGGGGCGTCAGAGTTACCGCTTTCGTTGTCTCCCGTTCGGGTTGAACCTGGCACCTCGCGTGTTCACGCGCCTTACACGGGTAGTCGTGGCTCGGTTGCGTCTCCTAGGAGTTCGGGTGTTGGCCTACCTCGACGACTGGCTGGTTTGGGCTCCCAGCCGGTCCGCTTGCTTGCTAGCCAGGGATTTGGTTCTTTCCCAGCTCGCCGGGTTCGGGTTCTTGGTGAACTGGAGGAAGTCCCATCTGGTTCCCTCTCAGGTTCGGACTTGGCTGGGCCTCGTTTGGGACTCTCGCACCTCCTCCTTGTCTCTCCCTCCGGAGTCTCTCCAGCGGCTGCGGTCCCGCCTTCGTCTGTTTCTGGTGGGCCCTCGGGTCACCCGGCGGTTGCTCGAGGGGCTGTGCGGGAGCCTGAACTTCGCGATGCTGGTCTACCCGCCGGGTCGGGTTTGGCTTCGTCGGCTGTTCTGGTTCCTTCGGGGTCACCCCTTCCGCCTCTCTCGCGATCGCAAGGTTCGACCCCCGGGGGCCTTGCGTCGGTTGCTGCGTCACCGGCTTCCTCTTCGGGTTTTTCGGGGTTCGGTGCCATGGCGCCTACCCGAGCCCTCGCTCGATGTGTACACGGATGCGTCGTCTCTAGGCTGGGGTTTTGTGACCAGTGCTCACCAGGCCGGCCAGGGGCGTTGGGGTCCGTCCTTCCGTCGAGCTCACAGCACGGTGCGGGAGTTCGCGGCGGTGTGGTTTGCTCTTCGGAGGATTCGGGTGGCCCGCGGATCAACGATCCGGCTCCATTCGGACTGCTCTCCGGTGGTTCATTGCCTGAACCGCGGGGGTTCGATGCGGTCCTTGTCTCTTTGGGGTTGGTCGCTTCGGGTGACTCGTCTGCTGAGTTCTCGGGGTTTGGCTCTCCTGGCTGTTCACGTACGGGGCGTGTCCAACGTCTTGGCGGACGCCCTGTCTCGCTTCGTTCCCCTCTCCACGGAGTGGACGGTCGACGACGAGTCCTTCCGCTGGCTTTGCCAGACGTTCGGGCGTCCCGAGGTGGACCTCTTCGCGTCGGCGTGGTCGCGGCGTCTTCCCGTGTATGCGGCGCCCTTCCCCGATCGCGAGGCCGTCGGGGTCGACGCCTTGCGGCTCGACTGGTCGAGGTGGAGGTTCCTGTACCTCTTTCCCCCGGTTCAGCTGTTGCTCCAGGTCCTGACTCGCTTAGAGACTTACCAGGGGAGAGTTGTCCTTCTGGCCCCTTGGTGGCCGGCCCAGCCTTGGTTTCCGGTGCTAGTTGCTCGGTGTCCGAACCCGAGGGTTTTTCCGCGGCTCCGCCTCTTTCAGCAGATCGGGCCGGTGCGTCACGTGGCTGGTTCGATCTTCTCCTCGAGTCTTCGCGTATGGTATTTTTGACTCGAGTTTATCATCATCTCTATGGTGATCAGGTGGCCTCCTTGTTGGTGTCTCACCTGCGGGCTTCATCTCGGCGGCAGTATGAAGTTTCCTGGCGGTCCTTCTCTTTCTTTTTGCGTCTTCGTCGTGTTCATTCCTTGTCTGTTCGGGTGGTCTTGTCCTTCCTCTCGTGGTTGTTTCAGGACCGTCATCTTATGCCTAACACTGTCGCCTCCTATCGTGCGGCGCTGGCGGAGCCGCTTCAGCTTGCTTTCGGTATCGATGTCACGTCTGCGCCGTTTCGCAAGCTGTCTCGTGCTTTGTTTCACCTCCGGCCTGCTCATGCGCCGCCTGAGCCGTCCTGGTCTTTGGACAGGGTGCTCGCTTTCCTTTCGTCTCCTCGTTTCGTTGTGGCCCCTTCGGTCCGGGATTGTTTTTCCAAGGCTCTTTTCTTGTTGGCTTTGGCCTCTGGGGGTCGGGTCGGGGAGCTTCATGCTCTCCTCCGGCGCAGGGGCTTCTGCTCTTTTGGTCGTGGTGGTAGTTTTGTTCGCTTGCAGCCGTCTCCTTCTTTTCTGGCAAAGAATGAGACTGCTGCGTTCCGGAGGGGTCCGTGGGTGGTTGATGCTTGGTTGGTCAGGCCGGGGGTGCATCATGTTTTGTGTCCGGTTGCGGCGCTTCGCCGTTATTTGCGCGCCACGGCTTCTGTGTCCGGGGACGCGCTCTGGGTTGATCCGGTTTCCCTTCTTCCCTGTTCGCGGGTGCGGGTCTCTCAGGTCGTCCGCAGGGTTATTAAGTCCAGCCAGCCTGCGGTCTATCCCCGTGCCCATGACGTTCGGAAGTTCGCGGCGCTTGCTGCCGTCTTTGGGAATATGTCTTGGTCTGATATTCGGGCGCGGGGTTTTTGGCGGTCGAACAGGGTCCTGGCTGCTCGTTACCTTGTCAATGTTCCTGGGCCCCGGCGGGCCTGTGTTGCTTTGGGTCGGCGGTTGCAGCCAGTTGTCTCGGCTTCGAGTTGAGGAGTGAGCGACGACCGCCTCCCGGGTAAGTCCCTCTTTTTTCCGTCTGTGGGTAGTTAGCTCCGGGGAGCCGACGGGGCTCCCCCCAGAAAACCAGCGTTGAATGTAATGAAACGCCATTTTCTGGGTGAGTCCCGGAGGCTCCCCGGCATCCCTCCCTCCCTCCGGTCGGCGTTTTTTTCGCGTTTTTGACATCCAGCCTCAAGAACTGAGGTGTGGGTAGCCGGCGCGGAGGGTCTGGGGCTCCCCCTTCCCCCTCCCGGGGAGGGGGGAGCTGCGCAGACAGCGGCGCGGCAGCGTGTGACGTCACACTAGTTTGCTCGTTTTTCTTTGGGGAGTTCTATCCACTAGTTCGGCTTTTGGTAGCAATTTTAACCAGAATAGGGGTTTGTTTTGGGGCGCTTACCTTTCTGGGTGCCTGTCCCGGTCGATGGCAGACATAGAATGCTTCCAACCACACGGGGGCTTCTATAGGCCATTGCTCCCCTTGCCTCTCTGAGGGGGCCCGGTTCTGGCCGTGGTTCCCGGTAGGCCTAAGAACTCCATACACATGACTGATGCCAAAGTCTGACATTAGCATATCAGCCTGGGATAGCTCCGGGGAGCCTCCGGGACTCACCCAGAAAATGGCGTTTCATTACATTCAACGCTGGTTTTTTT
>WNGS01005166.1:7500-10394 GCA_020271785.1 Procambarus virginalis | reverse complement strand
TTAAACTTCCTGACACCTTCATGTATCTTGGGACACCACTAACAGCCCTCAACCTATGCCCAATACTTAGGCAATTGGCTAATGTTGGAGCCTGCAGCAGTGTGACTCCTGCCTCCTGGCTCAGCAATCCACACCTCCTCCCTGTGTGTGTGTGTCTTTTAACTCGTCCATTATTGCTTGCTGGGGATGAGGTTCAGCTTTTTGGTTCCGCTTCTCAATTGTCAACCTAATGATGCTAGATGCATCATGAGCATATTGAGTTCTATCAAATGTACATTTGAAACTGTGTATGGAGTCTGCCGCCATCACATCACAACTTAGTGTATCCCATTTGTTAATTACTCAGACACAAAAAAGTTAGTTCTGAAGTCTTTCTGGCTCATTTGTGAACTAAATTCTCACCTGTATCACCATGTGCGTGAATTCCATGTGATATAAACTTTCTTTATCTCCCCAATCAATTCCATTGAGAATCTTGAATGTGGTGATCATATGCCTCCGCTAAGTAGTTTCCTTAGAATGTTATTTAACATTCTAAGGAAACTCTTTGATTCTAAGAAACATTCTAAGGAAACGATCTTCTTGTTTTGAAGTATAAACGTTTCCAACACTGAATTTTCACTCACATTCACTTTTTTCTTGTACATTAATTATTTTAAACTTCCTGACACCTTCATGTATCTTGGGACACCACTAACAGCCCTCAACCTATGCCCAATACTTAGGCAATTGGCTAATGTTGGAGCCTGCAGCAGTGTGACTCCTGCCTCCTGGCTCAGCAATCCACACCTCCTCCCTGTGTGTGTGTGTCTTTTAACTCGTCCATTATTGCTTGCTGGGGATGAGGTTCAGCTTTTTGGTTCCGCTTCTCAATTGTCAACCTAATGATGCTAGATGCATCATGAGCATATTGAGTTCTATCAAATGTACATTTGAAACTGTGTATGGAGTCTGCCGCCATCACATCACAACTTAGTGTATCCCATTTGTTAATTACTCAGACACAAAAAAGTTAGTTCTGAAGTCTTTCTGGCTCATTTGTGAACTAAATTCTCACCTGTATCACCATGTGCGTGAATTCCATGTGATATAAACTTTCTTTATCTCCCCAATCAATTCCATTGAGAATCTTGAATGTGGTGATCATATGCCTCCGCTAAGTAGTTTCCTTAGAATGTTATTTAACATTCTAAGGAAACTCTTTGATTCTAAGAAACATTCTAAGGAAACGATCTTCTTGTTTTGAAGTATAAACGTTTCCAACACTGAATTTTCACTCACATTCACTTTTTTCTTGTACATTAATTATTTTTAAACTTCCTGACACCTTCATGTATCTTGGGACACCACTAACAGCTAAGTGGTGTCCCACTAACTTGGGACACCACTTATATATATATATATATATATATATATATATATATATATATATATATATATATATATATATATATATATATATATATATATATATATATATATATATAAGGTCCTTGGTAAGAAGATCACTGAAGAGAATGAACGAGAGGATTGAAGACATCGATGCCCATGATGCACTTTACCTCATCACCAGATGCTTGTCCCTCCCCAGGCTGACCTACTTTCTAAGATGTTCGCCATCTTTCAACAATATTAAATTAGAAGAGTACGACAGCTTGCTGAAATCAACACTAGAAAAAGCCCTTAATCTTTCCCTCAGCAACTCGCAGTGGAAACAGGCCTCCCTTCCTGTCAGACTCGGGGGCCTTGGCGTGCGCACAGCAACACAAATTGCTGTACCAGCGTTCCTGTCCTCTTCAGTGGGGTCTGACAACTTGGTAAAGGAAATCCTACCTGAGCACCTAGTTCAACAGGCAGGGGTACATGATCCCAGCTTCACAGACTGCACAACCAAATGGGTCTCTCTCGCAGGACCAGCACCCCAACCACTGCCTTCTGAAGCCCATAAGCAATCCAGCTGGGATCGCCCCATTGCCGACCAAGAAGCTGCGACTTTGCTAGAAGCTGCGACAACACCACATGACACTACCCGACTTAGAGCAGTAGCAGCTCCCCATGCAGGTGATTTCCTATTAGCAATCCCAATGTCAGCAACCGGCATCCGTCTCACACCACAGGCCCTCCGAATTGCCGTGGCTCTCCGTCTCGCTGCCCCAATCCACACCGAATACAGGTGTATTTGCGGTGAGGCAAAGGCCGACAGGTACGGACGGCATGGCCTTCTCTGCCAAAGGACAGGAGGATGGCATGCAAGACACGGCGAGGTCAATGACATTATTAAGAGAAGCCTTACCACAGCCGGCTGTCCAGCAGAGAGAGAGCCCCGCTACCTAATGTCCCACAACTCTAATGAGCCTGTCGGTCGCCCAGATGGAATCACGGTGAACCCCTGGAAGAATGGTAGACAGTTGGTGTGGGACTACACTTGCGTCTCAACTTTAGCCAATACCTATGTTGACTTCAGTGCTACTCAAGCAGGAGGAGCTGCCAATCACCGGGAAGCGGCCAAGTCACGTAAATACAGAGACCTTGAGCACCACTACAATTTTGTCCCCATTGCCTCAGAGACACTTGGTGCCTGGGGTAAAAGCGCTGCTAGCTTTTTGAAGGAGTTGGGGTCTAAGCTAATCGAAACAACTAGAGACCCTAGAGCTGCCAGTTTTCTTTTTCAGCGCCTCAGTGTGGCAATCCAAAGAGGAAATGCTCACTGCATCCATGGTTCCTACCCGCCATCTGTAACTTTTTTGTGTAATGACATTTTCAAATAAAGTTAGATAAATATACACACATACCAAAAGAATAGGGGTGGTAGGAGAAGAAAATATCAAAGTGTTCAGTGAGGATCCACAAGGTCTTCTCTGAGTACTCTTTATTTTCTTCTCCGAGGCTATGGG
>WNGS01005166.1:0-2500 GCA_020271785.1 Procambarus virginalis | reverse complement strand
CGTAGCTCATACCTCTCAGCTCGGGTACTAGTCTGGTGGCAAACCTTTGAACCTTTTCCAGTTTAGTCTTATGCTTGACTAGATATGGACTCCATGCTGGAGCCGCATACTCCAGGATTGGTCTGACATATGTGGTATATAATGTTCTGAAAGATTCCTTACACGAGTTTCTAAAGGCCGTTCTTATATTAGCCAACCTGGCATATGCTGCTGATGTTATCCTCTTGATATGAGCTTCAGGGGACAGGTCTGGCGTGATATCAACCCCCAGGTCTTTCTCTCTCTCTGACTCTTGAAGTATTTCATCTCCCAAATGGTACCTAGTATCTGGTCTCCTGCTTCCTACCCCTATCTTCATTACATTACATTTGCTTGGGTTAAACTCTAACAGCCATTTGTTCGACCATTCCTGCAGCTTGTCCAGGTCTTCTTGAAGCCTCAAGCTGTCCTCCTCTGTCTTAATCCTTCTCATAATTTTGGCGTCGTCAGCAAACATTGAGAGGAATGAGTCTATACCCTCTGGGAGATCATTTACGTATATCAGAAACAGGATAGGTCCAAGTACAGAGCCCTGTGGGACTCCACTGGTGACTTCACGCCAGTCTGAGGTCTCACCCCTCACTGTAACTCTCTGCTTCCTATTGCTTAGGTACTCCCTTATCCACTGGAGCGCCCTACCTGTTACTCCTGCCTGTTTCTCCAGCTTATGCATCAACCTTTTATGGGGTACTGTGTCAAAGGCTTTCCGACAGTCCAAAAAAATGCAGTCCGCCCATCCTTCTCTTTCTTGCTTAATCTTTGTCACCTGATCGTAGAATTCTATCAAGCCTGTAAGGCAAGATTTACCCTCCCTGAACCCATGTTGATGGGTTGTCACGAAGTCTCTTCTCTCCAGATGTGTTACCAGGTTTTTTCTCACAATCTTCTCCATCACCTTGCATGGTATACAAGTTAAGGACACTGGCCTGTAGTTCAGTGCCTCTTGTCTGTCACCCTTTTTGTATATTGGTACTACATTAGCAGTCTTCCATATTTCTGGTAGGTCCCCCGTTTCCAGTGACTTACTATACACTATGGAGAGTGGTAAGCAAAGTGCTCCTGCACATTCTTTCAATACCCATGGCGAGACTCCATCCGGCCAAACAGCTTTTCTCACATCCAGCTCCAATAGGTGCTTTTTGACCTCATCTCTTGTAATTTCGAACCTATCCAAGGTCACCTGGTTTGCTGCCACCTCTCCCAGCGCCGTGATATCTCCCTGTTCTATTGTAAAGACCTCCTGGAACCTTTTGTTGAGTTCTTCACACACCTCTTTGTCATTCTCTGTGTACCTGTCCTCGCCCACCCTAAGTTTCATCACCTGTTCCTTCACTGTTGTCTTCCTCCTGATGTGACTGTGTAGTAGCTTTGGTTCAGTCTTGGCTTTATTAGCTATATCATTTTCATACCTTTTCTCAGCTGCTCTTCTCACACTGACATACTCGTTCCTGGTTCTCTGGTATCTCTCTCTACTTTCTGGTGTTCTGTTATTACGGAAGTTCCTCCATGCCCTTTTGTTCAGCTCCTTTGCTTTCATACATTCCCTATTAAACCACGGATTCTTCCTTTGCTTCTCTGTTTTTTCCTGTTGGGCTGGGACAAACCTGCTTACAGCCTCCTGACATTTTTGGGTGACATAGTCCATCATGTCTTGTACGGACTTGGTTCCGAGTTCTGTGTCCCAATGTATATCCCATAGGAATTTATTCATCTCCTCATAGTTTCCCTTTCGGTACGCCAGCCCTTTGGTTCCCAGTTCTTTTTTGGGGGTGATAATTCCTAGCTCAACCAGGTACTCAAAGCTCAATACACTATGATCACTCATTCCCAAGGGGGCTTCCAACTTAACTTCCCTTATATCCGACTCATTTAGGGTAAATATCAGATCAAGCAAGGCTGGTTCATCCCCTCCTCTCATTCTTGTCGGTCCCTTGACGTGTTGACTTAGAAAGTTTCTTGTCGCCACATCCAGCAGCTTAGCTCTCCATGTGTCTGGGCCTCCATGTGGGTCTCTGTTCCCCCAATCTATCTTCCCATGGTTGAAGTCTCCCATGATTAGAAGTCTGGATCCGTTCCTGCTGGCCACAGAAGCTGCTCTCTCAATTATATTGATGGTGGCCATGTTGTTTCTATCATATTCCTGCTGGGTCTTCTGTCATTCGGTGGGGGTTATATATGACTGCTATTATAATTTTCTGTCCTCCAGTTGCAATGGTGCCTGATATGTAGTCACTGAAACCTTCACAGTTCTGAATTACCATCTCTTCGAAACTCCAACCTTCTCTTAGTAGCAAAGCCACACCACCACCTCCTCTCCCTTCTCTCTCTTTCCTCACTACATAGTAGCCCTGTGGAAACACTGCATTAGTTATGTTTTTCGTTAGCTTTGTTTCTATGAGTGCTATTATGTCTGGGTTTTCTTCTAGTGCCCACTCTCCAAGTCACTAGTTTTTTTGTAATT
>WNGS01005163.1:45067-56674 GCA_020271785.1 Procambarus virginalis | reverse complement strand
ATGACTTGATCCTCGTACATTGCTTTTATTTATTGATTGTGGTTTCTTTAGTGCGGAACGACACATAGCACCAAAATGACCTAGTTTTCTACACTCATAGCACTTCTTACCTTGTGCAGGACAAACATTATCTTGGTGTGGGTAGTCTCCTCCACAATTGTAACATTTATTATTGACACCCTCTGATGTGAGTCGTTGTGACTGCTTGAGTCTTGTTCCATGACTCCAGTTGTGATGTGGTTCTCGGCTCAATTTAATGTTAGGTTTGGCATGATATCTTCTACGATCATGGTGTACTCCCTGAACCTTACATACTTCATGACTGTTAGTAACAGTGGCAGAACCGTTGTTGGCACTGCACTCCATGGCACGAGCATCACGTGCAGCATCTTCCATTCGACGAGCCATATCCAGTATCTTGGTAAGAGAACTTTCATCATCAACAAGTTCTAGAGCTCTTCGACGGAGACGTGTAGATGTGCATGTTTCAATTATTTGCTGTTTGATTTCTTTGTCAACATCAGCAAACTCACAATGGGTTGCTAAACCCTGCAGACGTGTATGGTATTGATCAACAGTTTCATTAGAGAGTTGTTTTGCTCTCCTGAAATGCATAATTTCCATAGCAGTATTTTGCCTTGGTTTGAAATGCTCAGTTAATTTGGCCTTGGCAGTGTCATAATCTTTGGCACCACCAGTATCTTTCAGTGTATCAAAGATATCACAAACTCTATCACCTGCATAATGAAGCAGAAAGGCACGCTTTCTTTCAGCACTTTTGATGTCAGAAACTATCAACAAATTTTCAAACCTTTTAAGCCATTTGACCCACCTCTGTGACAGGTTTGTCTGGTCACAGTCAGGATCAAATGCAGGAAACTGAGGTATATTTGCCATTTTTACTGAATAAATGTAAATTTATCACTTAAATGTTCCTCAGAATATATAACACTTACTGCACTGTATATGTTATTTAAGAATTCACTGTAATTACTTTAATTTTGCAAAGCACACAAGCATTTTAATGCAAAAGTTCACAGTGCACAACACAGCAGCAACTGATTTCTTACCTAGCCCTTGTGTACATGTGTTGTTCCTACTCACAGCAACACAGCAGTTGTTAGCAGTTGGTACAGCAGTTGTCAGCAGTTGGTACAGCAGTTGGTACAGCAGTTGGCACAGCAGTTGGAAGCAGTAGGCAGCAGTTGGCAGCAGTAGGCAGCAGTTGGTTCACAGCGTGAAGAATTTTGTAGCACGGAGCGTCGTTTCGTAACCAAAACATCGGGTTTTGTACACTGCATCAAAGCTTCGTTTCGTACACAGCGTCGGCAGATTCCTCTCTCACAGCAACAATCAGCACAGCTTGGGTAGCACACAGCATTGGCCAGCACACAGCAACGGCCAGCACACAGCAACAGTCAGCACACAGCATGGGGTTGCATACAGCATCGGGTATGGTGCTCACAGACAGCTTCTCCTTCCTCCTCTGAACGAGACAGCATGCTCCTTCCTTGTGTTTTGTTGAACAAAATACCTGCGTTCCCAGTTCATCCTCGTCGCCAGTGTGGTGTCTGTGTATAGCTGAGATAGTCTTGGTAGTAAGGTTGATGTAAAGTCATTCCTGGTTACTGACTTTAATACTTAAACTGATTACATGATAGAGTAGCTCCCAAGCTTGGCAGGCGTCCTGTGCTTTCTTGTTTACCTCTCTAGTGGCGTCCAACCGCCGCACATAGAAAACGGATGGTACCATTTTCAGTGAACATGACAACTACTACTGGCCAGGTATGGTTAACGACGTCAAGAATCATGTCAAATTATGCCACGTGTGTCAGTTAGCCGGGAAACCGAACGTTTCCATTCCCAGAGCACCACTGATACCCATTCAGGTGCCTGAGGAACCGTTCCACAAACTTATCATTGACTGTGTTGGTCCTTTGCCTCGGACCAGTGCAGGCAATGCATATATCTTAACCATCCTGTGTCCTACCACCAGATTTCCGATAGCAGTTCCAATGAAAAATATTACAGCTGCTACCGTGGTGAAGAATCTACTGAAAATCTTCACCCAGTATGGATTTCCGAGGGAAATACAGAGCGACTGTGGCACCAACTTCACCAGTGATCTCTTCAAACGGACTCTGGAGGAGTTCAACATCAAACAGGTACTGTCCAGCCCCTATCATCCTGCTTCACAGGGTTCTCTCGAGCGTAGTCATCAAACCATCAAGGCACTCTTAAAAAAGTTTTGTAATGAGACCTCAAAGGATTGGGATAGGCAAATTGATCTCATCATGTGTATTTTCAGAAGTCTTCCCAACGAGTCACTAGGAGTATCTCCTTATGAGATGCTCTACGGACGTAAGTGCCGTACACCTCTCAAGGCTTTCAAGGATTCTCTACGTGATGCCACCTTCAGTGAGCATCAGAATGTGCCCCAGTATCTTCAAAATCTCCGACACATTCTAGAGAGGGTCCATTCCTTTGCCAGCAACAACCTACAGAAAGCCCAGGAGAGGATGAAGACTCGTTACGACCAGCACTGTAAAGTAAGGAAGTTTAAACCAGGAGACTTAGTGCTTGCCTATTTCCCTATCCCAGGTTCTCCTTTACAGAACAGGTTCTCAGGACCCTACCGTGTTAAGGAGTGCCGTAACAACTTCAACTACGTTCTCGAGACCCCCGATAGGCGGCGGAAGACCCAGCTGTGCCACATCAATTTACTCAAGCCCTACCATGGGGTTCCTCCCACTGTGTTAACCAATTTCACCTCATTTACAGGTCCATATAGCCACAGTGAGACCTTCCCTGCTTCTCCTTCCGAAAGCACTGACACTGAGACAGCGCTTTCTAAGTCGGAAATCCTTACTGACCTTCACCATCATTTTCAACACCATAATTGTGCTCCTTTATCATATTCTAATACTTCTCTCGCCTCGCCAGATATCAAGTCTCCCATCCTCCATAGCGACGCCAGTGGTACCAGCAACATGGGTGACCTAGTACAACAAGGCGAAGAGACTCTACATACCAACTACCATAAACGACACCACGAGCAACAAGGAGCTACTCGTCGTCCTGAACAGGCAACACTTTGCTCCATACCAGCAAAGTACTCAGTCCACCACCATCTACATGGACCACAACCATCTTCATTTCCTACAGACAGCCCAACTCAACCATCGACTACTTCTATAATGGGCTTGCCAGCTACATCATTTTCACCTCAAGATTGCCACACCCAGGAGTCTGACTACATCATATCAGACGCCCTCTCCAGAGTGCATGAGGTAGAGGCAGCTCCACCTCCCACTCTACCTCCCGTGAACGTGACTCAACCAGAACCGCAGGCTTCGGGGGAGAGTTGTGACGATAATCTCTTATCAGAGATTTAGCCTGCTATTTCCTTACTTCATCACGTTCTCAACAATATGCAAGATACGTTTTATAGAGGCTTAACGTATATATCAAGACAGCCACACGCAACTGCAACTCCCTCCTCCCCCCCTCTCCAGCACCTGCTGCACACCTGGTCGACCGGTCAACTACTACTCCCAGCCAAACTAGCGACTTGCGGCCGTTCTGCGTTCTCATTGGCCGCCACCCAACACACCACCCCCGCTCCACGCCAATCACATTTCATCGCCAGTTATTGTTGGAGTCCCTTGCAGCTCTCTCAGCCAGAATATATCTCGTGCTCCTGCTGTGGACACCTAATTTGAACCACCTCGTGTGATCAAATAAGAGGTTTATAGCTAGCGCATATATTCCCAGCACCATTTAACTTTGTTAACGTAACCAGTTCCCCCCTTTTCAATTTATTATATCTTTTATGTATATTTCTTTTACATTATTGTAAATGCCAAGGATTTGACTTTATTTTATTTTGTTTTCTAGATTCATTAAAGTAATTTTTATATTTTGTGTTTTCGTGTATCTTGCCTTACCACAGATTATCAGACAAGCAGTCACTCTTTTTTTTCCTTTTTTTATATAAATTAACTATATGTGGCCCAGCATTGACACCTGCTATTTGGAAGACTGCCGACCACCATTTCCAACACGTTACCATCACAATATATATATATATATATATATATATATATATATATATATATATATATATATATATATATATATATATATATATATATATATATATATATATATATTGTGACGATAATCTCTTTCAAGAGAGATTGAGCCTGCTCTTCCCTTCATTAGTCACGTCTAATGCTACATTCAAGATACGTTCAGCAGTAGGAAAACGTTTGTCAAGGCAGCCACACACACCTGCATACCCCACCTGCACCCCCCCTACTCCTCACCAGCCAGCTTGCCGCCTGTACTTCAACTAGCCAACTACCAGTCTTCACCTGCCTGCATTCTGATTGGTTGGCGACGCCAGCAGCACACCTGTCTTGCACCACGCACGCCATCTACCCAAGTCAACGTCTAGGTCGCACCAAGAGACCTTCCTGAGAATATTCTCATGCTCGTAGCTGTGAACACCTAACTGATATACATTGTGTATCAAGTAGAGGTTCTTAGCTTGCGCTAATATTTTCAGCACCACTTATATTGATCTTTGCATTCTTGTTAACGTAATCAGTCACTTAATCATTTTTATGTTATATATTTTTCACTTGTTATTTTTACACTATTCATTGCCAAGGGATTGTCTTTATTTAAATTTGTTTTCTAGAGTAATTAAAATTTCATTGTTTATACTTTGTGTTTTGTGTGTCTTCCCTTACCTTACCACAAACAGGCAAGCAGTCTTTCTTTTTTTTTGTTATATGTGACCTGGCTTTGACACCTGCCATTCGAGGACTGCCGAACATCAATACTCCACTACTTTACCATCACATATACTTGGGGGCCTGTCCTAGGAGCTTCACTCAGGTACTGGTAATTTGTGGTAAGCGTACTTGGCTTCAATTCACTTGCTTTTCAATTTTCACTTTTAATTCACTATTTTCAATAATCAATTTTCTTATTCATATGGTGCTGTGTGTATTGTGCATTCCGGGAGTAGCATATGGTGAGTGTGAGACAATTTTGGATTACGTGGTGACTGTAGGCCTCAGTCATACTCTTAATTGGTCGTCTCTCCCTCCGTGTTATTACCCGTGTTTACCACCTTTTGTCCCTAGGATATTTCTCATATTTTCGGCAGATGATCATATTGGTACCCTGGTACTGTGGTCTGTCTCCGGGTCAATAGCACCTAATTTCTGCAATCCGACTATAGGAGGATCAAGAGGGCCATAGTTCCTCTAGCACGGACTTTTATTGACGAGTTGGGACCTCGGCAATAGTTCTCGTCACCAGTTGACACTCGCACCCCTACACGTCGGTCAGAAATGATGACATTTACTTAGGTAGGGAATTAGCTTTCTTTTTTTCAGAGCACAAAGTTCGCTAATTCTGTAAGTATCATATTTCATTTCAGTGGGAAAAACTTGCTTATGTTCTATAGAGACTCGGCAAGGTATGCCTACATTCTTGGACTACCTAATTCACTTTTGAAACCATTAAATGTTTCATTTGTTTTAGAAACTCAGTTTCAATTACTTAGTAGGATTTTCTTGCCCTTATTCTCCCACAGTGAGTACCGGGTACAAGATTTCCTGCAATCTTGATTTATTAATCATTTACCATCTTGAATTAACATTAATTGTTAAAGATTCCACAGGATAGGTACCAGTTGCCATGTTGTCCTGTTTCTGACATTCACCATATCACCACAGTATATTCGTTTTACATTTATTTGCTAAATTTTTACCTTGTTTCGTCTCCAAGCTTTCCGTTCAGATCCAGCAGGTGAAATAGGGAACTTAAGTCGTGCCAAGAGGACCGAATTACAAAATCTTGCACATGAGTATCACCTAGATGTTCCCCATGGAGCCAACAAGAATGAATTATATAATCTACTCTTAGATCACTTTTTAGATGAAGGGGTAATAGACTCTGACACTCACGAACATTACACTATTGCAGATAAACATGATTGGCCACTATGAAACTCAAAATTGAGCTCGCAAAGCTCGAGAAGGAGCAACAGCAAGCAGCCCTACAACAACAGCAAGCCGCCATACAGCAACAAAAGGAAGCAGCTGCCATCAAGAAAGAAGAGCAAGAAAGAGAGCTCCAGCTCAAGGAACGAGAGTTGGCCCTATTCAAAGAGCGTGAGCGAGTACAGCTTGAAGCAAAACAACGCCACCTGGAGATGCAACGCGAGCATGACAAGCAGCAAGCGGATCTGGCTATAGAATGTCGTCAAAAAGAACTCACGTTGGAAAATCAACGCCGACAAGCTATAGCCAGTCTTCCTCCAAGTTTCAATGTCTCCCATGCAAGTAAGTTAATGCCACCGTTCGTAGAGTCAGAGATTGACGTCTTTTTTACAACCTTTGAGACCCTTGCTAATCAACTTAGCTGGCCTGCCGACCAATGGGCTACCCTTCTCAGAGTACATCTTACAGGTAGAGCAGCAGTCACACTCAGTACTTTGGCGTCTGAGAATGACTACCAGACCCTGAAGCAAGCAGTGTTGGACGCCTACCTTCTCTCCACCGAAAGCTACCGACGTAAATTCCGTGATTACATGAAGGCAAGTACCACCACCTTTTTAGAATTTGCCAACACCAAACGGAGATATTTTATGAAATGGCTGGAAGCAGCACATGTCTCTACTTTTGCAGAACTCGTCAACCTCATGTTAGTTGAAGAATTCTTGAGGCGTGTACCTCCTCCTGTCCGTTTATATTTAGCAGATAAGGAAGAGACCGACCTAGTGAAATGCGCGAAGTCGGCTGACACTTACAGCCTCATCCACCGGCTGACACCAGAACCACCTACCAGTAAGAAGTCTTGGTACAGTTACGAGAAAGTGAGTGCAGACCAAGCTACCTCGCAACTGTACTGTAAGTATTGTAGACTCTATGGACATACCATAGAAAAATGTGGTAAGTCTCAATACAAAGGTACTACTGAATCCACCAAACCCAAACAGACTCCTCCTAAGTCCGGTAAGCCTGTAATGAATGTTGGTGTTCATGTTAATGATCTTTCTCTCTTCAGTAAGCATCTGTATCCTGGAACTATCACTACCAACGGTTCAGATTCTGAGGGACGTTTTAAACTTAAGATCTTGAGGGACACAGCGGCTCTTCAATCAATACTATTGAAATCAGCTGTGCCCAATGTCGCCTACACCGGAGAAACTGTCTTCATCACTGACCTCACTGCTACTACTCCTTATCCTCTCGCCAGAGTCCACCTGGATTGTCCCTTCGTGACCGGTGAAGTCCAAGTCGCCGTCAGGGAAAAGCCTTTTCCCATGCCTGGAGTGCAACTTCTCCTGGGCAACGACTTGGCAGAAGACCTGCAACCGACCAACCTGATCGTCACGGAAAACCCCAGGTGTGTACCTCTATTATGGATAATCCGATTTTTGAGCATGTTCCAGCAAAGGTTCAAGAGAGTGATGAAGTTTCTCCTCCGGTTTTGGTGACCACCCGTGCACAAGCTGCACGACCGCAACCAGCTGACTCTACTACTACCGCTGTCCCTCAAGACCCTTTGAAACTACCCCCAAATCTCACCGCCTTGGAGTTCCGTAAGTTACAGAGGGAAGATCTTACCTTGACACCATTATTCTTTCAGGCTGAGACTCAATCTGACAGTATCCTGGGTTCTTCCTAGAGAACGAGTTGCTCTACCGCAGATACAGACCCAGTAAACTGAAGGAGGAGGACGATTGGGCCAACGTCGAACAACTAGTGATTCCTACCAGCCTGCGGCCCACTATTCTACACCTGGCCCACGGAGCACTGTCACACTACGGTTTTAACAAGACCTACCATGGGATTCGACAAGACTACTACTGGCCAGGTATGGTTAATGATGTCAAACAACATGTAAAACGATGTCACGTATGTCAGATGGCAGGTAAACCGAACGTCTCTATCCCCAGAGCACCACTGACACCCATCCAGGTGCCTGCGGAACCTTTCCACAGACTTATTATTGACTGTGTTGGTCCTTTACCTCGGACCAGTTCCGGCAACGCCTATATACTAACCATCCTGTGTCCTACCACCAGATTCCCCATAGCAGTTCCAGTAAAGAACATTACGGCTGCTACTGTGGTGAAAAATTTGCTGAAGATCTTCACCCAGTATGGATTTCCAAG
Source organism: Procambarus virginalis (assembly GCA_020271785.1). Lineage (NCBI taxonomy): Eukaryota > Metazoa > Arthropoda > Malacostraca > Decapoda > Cambaridae > Procambarus > Procambarus virginalis. The sequence goes on along the minus strand of WNGS01005163.1, from coordinate 48,474 downwards.
GGAGATTCAGAGTGACTGTGGCACCAACTTCACCAGTGATCTCTTCAAACGGACACTGGAAGAGTTCAACATCACACAGGTACTGTCCAGCCCCTATCATCCTGCTTCACAGGGTTCTCTTGAGCGTAGTCATCAGACTATCAAAGCACTCCTAAAAAAGTTTTGCAATGAGACCTCTAAGGATTGGGATAAGCAACTTGATCTCATCATGTGTATTTTCAGAAGTCTTCCCAATGAGTCACTAGGAGTATCTCCTTATGAGATGCTCTACGGACGTAAGTGCCGTACTCCTCTCAAGGCTTTCAAAGATTCTCTACGTGATGCCACCGTCAGTGAACATCAGAATGTGCCCCAGTTTCTTCAAAACCTACAACACATTCTTGAGAGGGTGCATTCCTTTGCTAAGACCAACCTATTGAAAGCCCAAGAGAGGATGAAGACTCATTACGACCAGCACAGCAAAGTAAGGAAATTTAAACAGGGAGACTTCGTGCTAGCTTATTTCCCTATCCCAGGTTCTCCCTTGCAAAACAGGTTTTCAGGACCCTACCGTGTCAAGGAGTGCAGAAACAACTACAACTACGTTCTCGAGACTCCCGATAGGCGGCGGAAGACCCAGTTGTGCCACGTCAACCTACTGAAGCTTTATCATGGTACTCCTCCCACTGTGCTAATTAACTACTCCACCTTTACAGGTCCATACAGCCACAGTGAGACCTTCCCTGCTTCTCCTCCCGAAAGCACTGACACTCAGTCAGCGCTTTCCAACTCGGAAATCCTAACTGATATCCATAATTACTTTCAGGACGATAATAGTGCACCTCTCATCAAAATCATCAGAGAACATCAGGAGTTGTTTCGAGATGATCCACAAGAGTGTACTGTGACTCGGCACGACATCCAACTGCTCCCTGACACCCGGCCGATTCGCCAACCATTCTACCGAATCAGCCCTAGCAAGAAGGAAGTCATGCGTGCTGAGGTACAGTACCTCCTGGACCATGGACTGGCTACCCCTTGTGAGTCCCCCTGGGCCTCACCATGTATCTTGGTGCCAAAACCCCAAGGTAAGATCCGGTTGTGTACTGACTACCGAAAACTAAATAGTGTGACTATCAAGGATGCGTACCCATTACCTAGGATTGATGACATCCTTGACGCCATTGGTAATGCCCGCTACCTGTCCCAAGTGGACTTGCTCAAGGGGTATTACCAGGTGTGCTTAACGGAGCGAGCCAAAGAAATATCTGCCTTCATTACTCCCTTCGGACTTTTCAGATATGAACGCCTTCCCTTTGGACTATGCAATGCCCCGGCCACCTTTCAGAGAGCTGTCAACCGCGTCATCCAGGGCTTGGATAACACCTACGCCTATTTGGATGATATCGTTGTAGCATCCAACACCTGGAGCGAACATCTGCTCCAGCTGCAACGATTGTTCGCCAAGCTCCTGACAGCCGGCCTCACCATCAACCTGGGCAAGTCCACCTTTGCCAAAGGTAAAGTGCGTTATCTGGGTCATGTAATAGGGAGTGGCAGCCTTGCTCCATTAAATATCCACACTCAAGCCATCAAACATTATCCACAGCCTACCACCAGGAAGCAGCTCCTGCGCTTCCTTGGTCTTGCTTCTTATTACCGTAGGTTTGTGAGGAACTTTAGTACGGTAGCGACACCATTAATCACCTTAACCAGTCCCAAGCAACGGTATAATTGGACCATGCAGCAAACCGTTGCTTTTGAACAACTCAAATTCCTGCTCTGTTCTAATCCTATTCTCGCCTCGCCAGATATCACGAAGCCTTTCATCCTCCATGTCGACGCCAGTGGTACCGGCATCGGGGTGTCCTAATGCAGCAACGAGGCGAGGAGGTTCTACCTGTCAGCTACTACAGCTACAAGTTGAAGCCTCACCAGAAAAACTACAGCACTATAGAGAAGGAACTCCTCTCCATCGTCCTGAATTTGCAGCACTTTGCACCATACCTGCAAGGTGCTCGGTCTACCACCATCTACTCGGACCACAATCCTCTACGCTTCTTACATCAAGCCCAATTCAATAACCAACGTCTGCTACGATGGGCTTTATATCTACAAGGCTTCAATCTGAAGATCTGTTACATCAAGGGGTCTGACAACATCATAGCCGACGCCCTCTCCAGAGTTCATGAGGTAGAGGCAGCTCCACCTACCACTCTACCTCCCGAAAACGTGACTTCTTCCGTAACCGCAGGCTTCGGGGGAGAGTTGTGACGATAATCTCTTTCAAGAGAGATTGAGCCTGCTCTTCCCTTCAATCGTCACGTTTAAAGCTACATTCAAGATACGTTCAGCAGTAGCAAAACGTTTGTCAAGGCAGCCACACGCACGCCATCTACCCAAGTCAATGTCTAGGTCACACCAAGAGACTTCCTCAGAATATTCTCGTGCTCGAAGCTGTGAACAACTAACTGATATACATGTGTATCAAGTAGAGGTTCTTAGCTTGCGCTAATATTCTCAGCACCATTTATTATCTTTGCATTCCTGTTAACGTAACCAGTCACTTAATCATTTTTGTTATACGTTTTTTTTCACTTGTTATTTTTGCACTATTCAATGCCAAGGATTGTCTTTATTTAAATTTGTTTTCTAGAGTAATTAAATTTCATTGTTTATACTTTTGTTTTGTGTGTCTTCCCTTACCTTACCACAAACAGGCAAGCAGTCTTCTTTTTTTGTGTGTATATGTGACCTGGCTTTGACACCTGCCATTGGAGGACTGCCGAACATCCATACTCCACTACTTTACCGTCACAATATATATATATATATATATATATATATATATATTATATATAATATATATATATATATCTATATATATATATATATATATATATACATATATATATGTCGTACTATTACCAGAACCACTTCTCAGCCTACTCATGCAAGGCCCGATTTGCCTAATAAGCCAAGTTTCATGAATTAATTGTTTTTTGACTACTAACCTACCTAACCTAACCTAACTTTTTCAGCTACCTAACCTAACTTAACTATAAAGATAGGTTAGGTAGGGTTGGTTAGATTCGGTCATATATCTACGTTATTTTTAACTCAAAAAAAAAAAAATTGACCTCATACATAATGAAATGGGTAGTTGTATCGTTCATAAGAAAAAAATTAGGAAACTATATGAATTCAGGAAAACTTGGTTATTAGGCAAATCGGGCCTTGCATAGTAGGCCAAAATTGAGTTCTGGCTACTAGGTACGATATATATATAATATATATATATATATATATATATATATATATATATTATATATATATATATATTATATGTTGTACCTAGTAGCCAGAACTCAATATTAGGCCTACTATGCAAGGCCCGATTTGCATATAAGCCAAGTTTTCCTGAATTA
>WNGS01005163.1:0-11481 GCA_020271785.1 Procambarus virginalis | reverse complement strand
TGTCTATGAGCACCTGTATTAGTGTGTCTATGAGAACCTGTATTAGTGTGTCTATGAGCACCTGTATTAGTGTGTCTATGAGAGCCTGTATTAGTTTGTCTATGAGCACCTGTATTAGTTTGTCTATGAGAGCCTGTATTAGTTGTCTATGAGCACCTGTATTAGTGTGTCTATGAGAGCCTGTATTAGTTTGTCTATGAGCACCTGTATTAGTTGTCTATGAGAGCCTGTATTAGTGTGTCTATGAGCACCTGTATTAGTTTGTCTATGAGAACCTGTATTAGTGTGTCTATGAGCACCTGTATTAGTGTGTCTATGAGAGCCTGTATTAGTGTGTCTATGAGCACCTGTATTATTGTCTATGAGCACCTGTATTAGTTTGTCCATGAGCACCTGTATTAGTGTGTCTATGAGAGCCTGTATTAGTGTGTCTATGAGCACCTGTATTAGTTTGTCTATGAGCACCTGTATTAGTTTGTCCATGAGCACCTGTATTAGTGTGTCTATGTGAGCCTGTATTAGTGTGTCTATGAGCACCTGTATTAGTTTGTCTATGGGAGCCTGTATTAGTGTGTCTATGAGCACCTGTATTAGTGTGTCTATGAGAGCCTGTATAGTGTGTCTATGAGCACCTGTATTAGTTTCTCTATGAGCACCTGTATTAGTGTGTCTATGAGAGCCTGTATTAGTTTGTCTATGAGCACCTGTATTAGTGTGTCCATGAGCACCTGTATTAGTTTGTCTATGTGAGCCTGTATTAGTGTGTCTATGAGCACCTGTATTAGTGTGTCTATGAGCACTTGTATTAGTGTGTCTATGAGCACCTGTATTAGTGTGTCTATGAGCACCTGTATTAGTTTGTTTATGAGAGCCTGTATTAGTGTGTCTATGAGCACCTGTATTAGTGTGTCTATGAGCACCTGTATTAGTTTGTCTATGAGCGCCTGTATTAGTGTGTCTATGAGCGCCTGTATTAGTGTGTCTATGAGCACCTGTATTAGTGTGTCTATGAGCACCTGTATTAGTTTGTCTATGAGCGCCTGTATTAGTGTGTCTATGAGCACCTTTATTAGGTTGTCTATGAGCGCCTGTATTAGTTTGTCTATGAGCGCCTGTATTAGTTTGTCTATGAGCGCCTGTATTAGTTTGTCTATGAGCGCCTGTATTAGTGTGTCTATGAGCACCTGTATTAGTTTGTCTATGAGCGCCTGTATTAGTTTGTCTATGAGCGCCTGTATTAGTTTGTCTATGAGCGCCTGTATTAGCTTGTCTATGAGCACCTGTATTAGTTTGTCTATGAGCGTCTTATTAGTTTGTCTATGAGCGCCTGTATTAGCTTGTATATGAGCGCCTGTATTAGCTTGTCTATGAGCGCCTGTATTAGTGTGTCTATGAGCACCTGTATTAGTTTGTCTATGAGCACCTGTATTAGTTTGTCTATGAACACCTGTATTAGTTTTTCTATGAGCACCTGTATTAGTTTGTCTATGAGCGCTTGTATTAGTTGTCTATGAGCACCTGTATTAGTTTGTCTATGAGCGCCTGTATTAGTTTGTCTATGAGCGCCTGTATTAGTTTGTCTATGAGCGCCTGTATTAGTTTGTCTATGAGCGCCTGTATTAGTTTGTCTATGAGCGCCTGTATTAGTTTTTCTATGAGCGCTTGTATTAGTTTGTCTATGAGCACCTGTATTAGTTTGTCTATGAGCGCCTGTATTAGTTTGTCCATGAGCGCTTGTATTAGTTTGTCTATGAGCGCCTGTATTAGTTTGCCTATGCGCGCCTGTATTAGTTTGTCTATGAGCGTCTGTTTGAGTAATTATGTAAGCGTGTATGTGAGTGTCACAATGAGTATCTGAGTAACACTGTGAGTGTCTTTATGATTGTTTGTGAGTGCCTCAGTAAGTGTCTTTTAAAATCTCTCTGTGAGTGTCTAGTGTCTCTGTGAGTGTCCCCGTGTCAGTAAGTGTCTCAGTGTCTCTGTGAGTTCCCCAGTGTCTGTGTGAGTATCCCAGTGTCTGTGAGTGTCCCTGTGCCTCTGTGAGTGTCCCATACCATCTGTGAGTGTCACTGTCGCTGTGAGGGTCCCTGTATCTGTGTGAGTGTCCTTGTGTCGTTCTAAGTGTCACTGTGACTCTACGAGTGTAACTGTATCTGTTAGTTTACCATTGTGTGACGTTTACCATTGTGGGTTGGACATGTATATGAGTGGGATTGGGTGGTTATGAATAGGAGCTGCCTCGTATGGGCCAATAGGCCTTCTGCAGTTGCCTTTGTTCTTATGTTCTTATGTTCTTATGAGCACCTGTATTAGTTTGTCTATGAGCACCTGTATTAGTTTGTCTATGATCACCTGTATTAGTGTGTCTATTAGCACCTGTATTAGTTTGTCTATGAGCACCTGTATTAGTGTGTCTATGAGCATCTGTATTAGTGTGTCTATGAGCACCTGTATTAGTTTGTCTATGAGAGCCTGTATTAGTTTGTCTATGAGCACTTGTATTAGTGTGTCTATGAGAGCCTGTATTAGTTTGTCTATGAGCACCTGTATTAGTTTGTCTATGAGAGCCTGTATTAGTGTGTCTATGAGCACCTGTATTAGTTTGTGTATGAGAGCCTGTATTAGTGTGTCTATGAGCACCTGTATTAGTGTGTCTATGAGAGCCTGTATTAGTGTGTCTATGAGCACCTGTATTAGTTTGTCTGTGAGCACCTGTATTAGTTTGTCTATGAGCACCTGTATTAGTTTGTCTATGAGAGCCTGTATTAGTGTGTCTATGAGCACCTGTATTAGTGTGTCTATGAGAGCCTGTATTAGTGTGTCTATGAGCACCTGTATTAGTTTGTCCATGAGCACCTGTATTAGTGTGTCTATGAGAGCCTGTATTAGTGTGTCAATGAGCACCTGTATTAGTTTGTCTATGAGAGCCTGTATTAGTGTGTCTATGAGCACCTGTATTAGTGTGTCTATGAGAGCCTGTATTAGTGTGTCTATGAGCACCTGTATTAGTTTCTCTATGAGCACCTGTATTAGTGTGTCTATGAGAGCCTGTATTAGTTTGTCTATGAGCACCTGTATTAGTGTGTCCATGAGCACCTGTATTAGTTTGTCTATGAGAGCCTGTATTAGTGTGTCTATGAGCACCTGTATTAGTGTGTCTATGAGCACCTGTATTAGTGTGTCTATGAGCACCTGTATTAGTGTGTCTATGAGCACCTGTATTAGTTTGTCTATGAGAGCCTGTATTAGTGTGTCTATGAGCACCTGTATTAGTGTGTCTATGAGCACCTGTATTAGTTTGTCTATGAGCGCCTGTATTAGTGTGTCTATGAGCGCCTGTATTAGTGTGTCTATGAGCACCTGTATTAGTGTGTCTATGAGCACCTGTATTAGTTTGTCTATGAGCGCCTGTATTAGTGTGTCTATGAGCACCTTTATTAGGTTGTCTATGAGCGCCTGTATTAGTTTGTCTATGAGCGCCTGTATTAGTTTGTCTATGAGCGCCTGTATTAGTGTGTCTATGAGCACCTGTATTAGTTTGTCTATGAGCGCCTGTATTAGTTTGTCTATGAGCGCCTGTATTAGTTTGTCTATGAGCGCCTGTATTAGCTTGTCTATGAGCACCTGTATTAGTTTGTCTATGAGCGCCTTTATTAGTTTGTCTATGAGCGCCTGTATTAGCTTGTCTATGAGCGCCTGTATTAGCTTGTCTATGAGCGCCTGTATTAGTGTGTCTATGAGCACCTGTATTAGTTTGTCTGTGAGCACCTGTATTAGTTTGTCTATGAGCACCTGTATTAGTTTTTCTATGAGCACCTGTATTAGTTTGTCTATGAGCGCCTGTATTAGTTTGTCTATGAGCGCCTGTATTAGTTTGTCTATGAGCGCCTGTATTAGTTTGTCTATGAGCGCTTGTATTAGTTTGTCTATGAGCGCTTGTATTAGTTTGTCTATGAGCGCCTGTATTAGTTTGTCTATGAGCGCCTGTATTAGTTTGTCTATGAGCGCCTGTATTAGTTTGTCTATGAGCGCTTGTATTAGTTTGTCTATGAGCACCTGTATTAGTTTGTCTATGAGCGCCTGTATTAGTTTGTCCATGAGCGCTTGTATTAGTTTGTCTATGAGCGCCTGTATTAATTTGCCTATGAGCGCCTGTATTAGTTTGTCTATGAGCGTCTGTTTGAGTAATTATGTAAGCGTGTATGTGAGTGTTACAATGAGTATCTGAGTAACACTGTGAGTGTCTTTATGATTGTTTGTGAGTGCCTCAGTAAGTGTCTTTTAAAATCTCTCTGTGAGTGTCTAGTGTCTCTGTGAGTGTCTAGTGTCTCTGTGAGTGTCCCCGTGTCAGTAAGTGTCTCAGTGTCTCTGTGAGTTCCCCAGTGTCTGTGTAAGTATCCCAGTGTCTGTGAGTGTCCCTGTGCCTCTGTGAGTGTCCCGTACCATCTGTGAGTGTCACTGTCGCTGTGAGGGTCCCTGTATCTGTGTGAGTGTCCTTGTGTCGTTCTGCTAGGTCCACTACCATCTATTCGGCCCACAACCCTCTGAGATTCTTACATCAAGCCCAATTTAATAACCAACGTCTGCTGCGATGGGCTTTATATCTTCAAGGCTTCAATTTAAAGATCTGCTACATCAAGGGGCCTGATAACATCATCGCTGACGCCCTCTCCAGAGTGCATGAGGTAGAGGCAGCTCCACCTCCCACTCTACCTCCAGTGGACATGATTCACCCGAAACAGCAGGCTTCGGGGGAGAGTTGTGACGATAATCTCTTATCAGAGATTTAGCCTGCTATTTCTGCGACTCATCCTGTCCTCATCAATATACAAGATACGTTTTGTAGTGGCTAAACGTACATATTACGATAGCCACACGTACCAGCAACTCCCTCCTACCCCCCACTCCAGCACCTGCTGCACCTGGTCGACGCGCCGAACCCTTCAACTGCCTAACTAGCGACTTGCGGCCATCCAGCTTCCTCATTGGCCGCCAACCAACACTCCACTCCGGCTCCTCGCCAATCACAAGACCTCGCCAGTTATTGTTGGAGTCCCTTGCGTTTCTTCCAGCCAGAATATTGTGTGCTCGCAAGCTATGAACTCCTAAGTGACTCACCTTGTGTGGTCAAATAGAGGTTTATAGTTAGTGCATATATTCCAGCATTCATATTTTATTTACTTTTGTATGTCAATTCTCCTCCCCATTAACGTAACCTATTTTCATGTTTATGTATTTTTTTCCACTTGACATTTTTACCATTAAGCCAAGATTTTGCATTTGTTTCAATTTGTGTTTTTTTTATTGTTATTAAAATCCATTTTTTATTATTGTCTTTCGTATTTCCGACCTTACCACAGATTACCAATCACGCAGTCATTCTTTTTTTTTCTCTTTTTTTTCCTTTTCTTTTTTTTATATATTATATGTGGCCCAGCACTGACACCTGCTAGTTGGAAGACTGCCGACCACCATTTCCAACTCGTTACTGTCACATATATATATATATTGTGACGATAATCTCTTCCCAGAGATTGAGCCTGCTATCTCCTTAATTCGTCACGTCCTCAACAATATGCAAGATATGTTTTGTAGTGGCTTAACGTATATATCAAGACAGCCACACGCACCTCAACTCTCTCCTTCCCCCCACTCCAGCACCTGCTGCACACCTGGTCGACGCGCCGAACCCTTCAACTGCCTAACTAGCGACTTGCGGCCATCCAGCGTTCTCATTGGCCGCCAACCAACACACCACTCCCGTTCCTCGCCAATCACAACCTTCGCCAGTTATTGTTGGAGTCCCTTGCATTTCTGCCAGCCAGAATATATCTCGTGCTCCTGCTATGAACACCAGAATTTGACCCACCTCGTGTCATCAAATAAGAGGTTCTTAGCTAGCGCATATATTCCCAGCACCATTATATTTTGTTAACGTAACCAGTTCCCCCTTTTCACTTTGTTATAATTTTATATATTTTTCCTTTACATTATTATATATGCCAAGGTATCGTCTTTATTTTATTTTGTGTTTTCTATATTAAAGTAAAGTATTTTGTTATATTTTGTGTTTCGTGTTTCTTGCCTTACCACAGATTATCAGACAAGCAGTCATTCTTTTTTTTTTTTTTTTTTTATTTAACTTTAGTATATGAGGCCCAGCACTGACACCTGCTAGTTGGAAGACTGCCGACCACCATTTCCAACACGTTACCGTCACATATAAATGGGGGTCTGTCAAGGAGCTTCACTCAGGTATTGGTAATTGTGGTAAGCATACTTGGCTTTCATTTCCCTTGCTTCCATTATTTACATTAATCATTTTTTATTTGATATGGTGCTGTGTATATTGTGCATTACGGGAATAGCATATGGTGAGAGTGAGACAACTTTGGATTACGTGGTGACTGTGGCCGCAGTCATACTCTTAATTGGTCGTCTTCCCCTTCCGTGTTATTATCTGTGTTTAACATCTTTTGTCCCCAGATATTTCTCACTTTTTTGACAGATTATCACATAGGTACCCTGGTACTGTGGTCTGTCTCCGGGTCAATGGCACCTAAGTCCTGCAATCCGACTCTAGGAGGAAAAAGAGGGCTTTAGATCCTCTAGCACGAACTATTATTGGCGAATTGGGACCTCGCCGATAGTTCTCGTCACCAGTTGACACTCGCACCCCTACTCGTCGGTCAGACTGATGGTATTTACCTAAGGTAGGGAATTGGCGTTCTTTCTTTTGAGCACAAAGTTCGCTAATTCTGTAAATACCATATTCAATTTCAGTGGGTACCTTTGCTTATGTTCTATAGTGACTTGGCAAGGTATGACTACATTTCTTGGACTACCTCATTTATTTTGAAGCCATTTAGTGTTTCACTTGTATTTTAAACTCAGTTTTCACTAATTAGTAGGATTTTCTTGCCTTTATCCTCCCACAGTGAGTACCAGTACAAGATTTCCTGCGACCTTATTCATTTACCATCTTGAATTAACTTTAATTATTAATAATTCCCCACAGGATAGGTATCAGTTGCCACGTTTCCTGTTTCTGACATTCACCATATTCTCACTATATATTCGTGTCTCCTATATTTTGCTATATTTTCACAATGTTCCGCCTACAAGCATTCAAAACAGATCCAGAAGGTGAAATAGGGACCTTACGTCACGCTAAGAGGGTCGATTGTTAACTCTTGCACATGAGTATCACCTGGAAGTTCCTGATGGAGCCAACAAATTTGCCATTAATAATATGATACTGGATCACCTTGCGGATGAAGGTATTATAGATTCTTCTACTCATGAACAATACATTATTTCAGATAAGGATGACTTGAGAGCGATAAAACTCAAGTTGAACTTGCCAAGATCGAAGCACAACAACGGAAGCAGCTGCAATCAGAGAGCGTGAAGCTGCCCTCAAAAGGAAGAACAAGAAAGAGAATCCGCCTCAAGGAGCAAGAGGCCGCACTGAGGAAGAAAAAGTGAAAGAGAGGCCCTACTCCTCAAAGGAGCAAGAACGTGAGTTGGCCTTATACCAACAGCGACTCGAGATACAACGTGACCACGACAAACGACAGGCAGAAGCAGCTCTAAACTGTCGTGACCGAGAACTCGCGAGGGACGCTGCACACCAAGCTCAACTCCAACAAGCGGCAGCTAGTCTTCCTCCCAGTTTCAATATCTCCCATGCAAGTAAGTTAATGCCCCCGTTCATCGAAACGGAGGTTGATGTGTTCTTTACCACTTTTGAGACCCTTGCTGATCAACTTAATTGGCCTGACGACCAATGGGCTACCCTTCTCCGAGTACATTTAACAGGTAGAGCAGCAGTCACACTCAGCACTTTGGCTTCGGAAAACGACTACACCACCCTGAAACAAGCTGTGTTGGACGCCTACCTTCTCTCCACCGAAAGCTATCGACGAAAGTTTCGTGACTACGTCAAGGCAAGTACCACCACCTTCTTAGAATTTGCTAACACCAAACGAAGATATTTCATGAAATGGCTGGAGGCAGCACATGTCTCTACTTTTCAGAGCTTGTCAACCTCATACTGGTTGAAGAATTTTTGAGACGTGTACCTCCTCCTGTCCGCCTATACTTAGCAGACAAGGAAGAGACGGATTTAGTGAAGTGCGCGAAGTCAGCTGACACTTACAGCCTCATCCACCGGCTGACTCCAGAACCTACCAGCAAGAAGTCTTGGTACAGTTACGAGAAAGCGAGCCCAGATCAAGGTACCTCTCAACTGTACTGCAGGTATTGTCGACTATATGGACACACCATTGACAAATGTGGTAAGTCCCAATCTAAAGGTAACATCGAACCCCCTAAGTCTAAACCTACTCACCCTAAGTCCGGTAAGCCTGTAATGAATGTTGGTGTTCATGCTAATGATCTCTCTCTCTTTACCAAGCATCTATATCCAGGAACTATCTCTACCCACGGTTCAGATTCAGAGGGACGTTTCGGACTTAAGATCCTACGGGACACAGCGGCTCTACAATCGATCGTCTTGAAATCAGCTGTGCCCAACGTCGCCTACACAGGAGAGACTGTGTTCATCACTGACCTTACTGCTACAACTCCTTATCCCTTGCTAGAGTTTACCTAGATTGTCCCTTCGTGACCGGTGAAGTCCAAGTCGCCGTCAGGGAAAAGCCTTTTCCCATGCCTGGAGTGCAACTTCTCCTGGGCAACGACTTGGCAGAAGACCAACAACCAAACAACCTGATCGTCAAGGACATATCCGAGGTAAGCAACTCTGTGGTGGATAACCCGATTTTTGAATGTTCCAGCAAAGGTTCAAGAGAGTGATGAAGGTTCTCCTCCTGTTATGGTGACCACCCGTGCAAGCTGCACGACCACAGCCAGCTGACTCTACTGCTACCGCTGTCCCTCAGGACCCTTCGAAACTACCCCCTAACCTGACCGCGGTGGAGTTCCGTAAGTTACAGAGAGATGATCTTACCTTGACACCATTATTCTTTCAGGCTGAAACCCAATCCGACAGTGTTCCTGGGTTCTTTATGGAGAACGAAATACTCTATCGCAGGTATAGACCCAGTAACTGAAGGACGAGGACGATTGGGCAGACGTTGAACAACTAGTGATTCCTACCAGCCTGCGGCCCACGATTCTACACCTGGCCCACGGCGCTTTGTCACACTACGGGTTCAACAAGACTTACCATGGAATTCGACAAGACTACTACTGGCCAGGTATGGTAAACGACGTCAAAACTCATGTCAATTATGCCACGTGTGTCAGTTAGCCGGGAAACCGAACGTTTCCATTCCCAGAGCACCACTGATACCCATCCAGGTGCCTGAGGAACCGTTCCACAAGCTCATTATCGACTGCGTTGGTCCTTTGCCTCGGACCAGTGCAGGCAATGCATATATCTTAACCATCCTGTGTCCTACCACCAGATTTCCGATAGCAGTTCCAGTGAAAAATATTACAGCTGCTACAGTGGTGAAGAATCTACTGAAAATCTTCACCCAGTATGGATTTCCGAGGGAGATTCAGAGCGACTGTGGCACCAACTTCACCAGTGATCTCTTCAAACGGACTCTGGAGGAGTTCAACATCAAACAGGTACTGTCCAGCCCCCTATCATCCTGCTTCACAGGGTTCTCTCGAGCGTAGTCATCAAACCATCAAGGCACTCTTAAAAAAGTTTTGTAATGAGACCTCAAAGGATTGGGATAGGCAAATTGATCTCATCATGTGTATTTTCAGAAGTCTTCCCAACGAGTCACTAGGAGTATCTCCTTATGAGATGCTCTACGGACGTAAGTGCCGTACACCTCTCAAGGCTTTCAAGGATTCTCTACGTGATGCCACCTTCAGTGAGCATCAGAATGTGCCCCAGTATCTTCAAAATCTCCGACACATTCTAGAGAGGGTCCATTCCTTTGCCAGCAACAACCTACAGAAAGCCCAGAGAGGATGAAGACTCGTTACGACCAGCACTGTAAAGTAAGGAAGTTTACACCAGGAGACTTAGTGCTTGCCTATTTCCCTATCCCAGGTTCTCCTTTACAGAACAGGTTCTCAGGACCCTACCGTGTTAAGGAGTGCCGGAACAACTTCAACTACGTTCTCGAGACCCCCGATAGGCGGCGGAAGACCCAGCTGTGCCACATCAATTTACTCAAGCCCTACCATGGGGTTCCTCCCACTGTGTTAACCAATTTCACCTCATTTACAGGTCCATATAGCCACAGTGAGACCTTCCCTGCTGCTCCTTCCGAAAGCACTGACACTGAGACAGCGCTTTCTAATTCAGAAATCCTTACTGATTTTCACCATCATTTTCAACACCATAATTGTGCTCCTTTATCATATTCTAATACTTCTCTCGCATCGCCAGATATCAAGTCTCCCATCCTCCATAGCGACGCCAGTGTACCGCAACGTGGGTGACCTAGTACAACAAGGCGACGAGACTATACATACCAACTACCATAAACGACACCACGAGCAACAAGGAGCTACTCGTCGTCCTGAACGAGCAACACTTTGCTCCATACCAGCAAGTACTCAGTCCACCACCATCTACATGGACCACAACCATCTTCATTTCCTACAGACAGCCCAACTCAACCATCGACTACTTCTATAATGGGCTTACCAGCTACATCATCTCAGCCTGGAGATTGCTACACCCAGGAGTCTGACTACATCATATCAGACACCCTCTCCAGTGTCACTGAGGTAGAGGCAGCTCCACCTCCCACTCTACCTCCCATGAACGTGACTCAACCAGAACCGCAGGCTTCGGGGGAGAGTTGTGACGATAATCTCTTCCCAGAGATTGAGCCTGCTATCTCCTTAATTCATCACGTCCTCAACAATATGCAAGATACGTTTTGTAGTGGCTAACGTATATATCAAGACAGCCACACGCACCTCAACTCCCTCCTTCCCCCCACTCCAGCACCTGCTGCACACCTGGTCGACGCGCCGAACCCTTCAACTGCCTAACTAGCGACTTGCGGCCGTCCAGCGTTCTCATTGGCCGCCAACCAACACACCACTCCCGTTCCTCGCCAATCACAATCATCGCCAGTTATTGTTGGAGTCCCTTGCATTTCTGCCAGCCAGAATATATCTCGTGCTCCTGCTATGAACACCTGAATTTGACCCACCTCGTGTGATCAAATAAGAGGTTCTTAGCTAGCGCATATATTCCCAGCACCATTTTATTTTGTTAACGTAACCAGTTCCCCCCTTTTCACTTTGTTATATTTTATATATTTTTCTTTACATTTATTTTATATGCCAAGGTATCGTCTTTATTTTATTTTGTGTTTTCTATATTAAGTAAAGTATTTTGTTATATTTTGTGTTTTCGTGTTTCTTGCCTTACCACAGATTATCAGACAAGCAGTCACTCTTTTTTTCCTTTTTTTTTTATTTAAATTTAGTATATGTGGCCCAGCACTGACACCTGCTAGTTGGAAGACTGCC
>WNGS01005162.1:12076-23180 GCA_020271785.1 Procambarus virginalis | reverse complement strand
AGCTCCATCACCATTGCTGGGCTCAGCGATCATTCGCTTGCAAATATTCCACCTCCTGTCGCATGATCTTCCTCTTTCAGGACTCACCCGATAAGCGCTCTGCTTGATTGGCTTTCCTCCGCGCACGTCCACTCGTGCACCACACTCTTGTGCCGTCGAGGCACATCCGTGAAGAGCGATTTGTTCCCTCGTATCAGCGTCACTAGATCTCTCCTTTTCCCTTTATCCAGATGACGCAGCCTCTCTTCTAAATGTACCAAACTCTCTGTGTTTGACAGGCGTGTACCATCGGCACGGGCCCACTTTCTTTCCTCTGCTGGCAACACTTGGCCCATCTCCATACACAGAGCCAATTTTCCTTCCTGGGACGGTGTTGCTCCCTTCACTCCCGAACTCTCTTGCTCCTCTGGGAAGTATGGCTTCAAAAGATTGATATGACATACCTGTGTCTTGTTAGGGCGATTCGGCTTACTGATCTCATAATTTACAGGACCCACACGCCGAACAACCGAGTATGGACCACCAAAGCGTGATTCCGTCACTCTACCTCTCCCAGGTAGCAACATCATCACTCTGGCTCCTGCCTCGAACTCCCTCGGGACAGCCTTCTTGTCGTACCAGATCGACATCTTCTCTTGAGCTGTCTTCAGGTGATCAGCAGCCAGCTCCTTCGCCGTTTTCAACCGTTCGTGGAATCTCCGCACATACTCTTCCACTGTCACTAATGTTTTCCCCGCCGTCAACTGCTCCTTCAGCATCGATAACGGGCTCCTTACCTCGTGTCCAAACACTAGCTGGAATGGAGAGAATCCCAGAGACTCAACAATAGCATCTCGGATCGCAAACAGGGCTGGACAGACAGCCTCATCCCATTCCGCTCCCTGTTCTGCACAATACACCCTTAAGATGGTCTTCAGAGTGGAATGGAACCTCTCAATCGCTCCCTGCGATTGAGGTCTATAAGGAGACGATCGTAGTTGGGCTATTCCCCAGCTTGCCATAGCTTGCCTAAACCACTTCGACTGGAAAACGCTTCCACAGTCGGACTGGATCTTCTTGGGCACACCTACCCAAGCAAAGAACCGCTGAAGGTGTCCCATGACGCATCTCGATGTCACCTTCCGCACTGGGATCGCCTCTGGAAATCTCGTCGAAGCACACATGATAGTCAATAAGTAATTATTCCCTTTTCTGGTCTTAGGTAGTGGTCCCACGACGTCGATTATTAGGCGTTCAAACGCCTGGCCGAACGCCGGAACTGGAACCAAAGGTGCTTTCGGGATGGCAGGGACGTTCTTTCCCGCTCTCTGGCACGGGAAACACGTCTTGCAAATTCTTCTTACATCCGCGTCCATGCCCGGCCAATAAAAATGTTCCCGAAGCCTGCTTAAAGTCTTGGTCACTCCCAAGTGACCCGCGGGATCCACTGAGTGTGCAAGCTTCAGTACCGCGCCGGCATCACCACCTGACGCCTCACTCTCAGCATATCATCACCCGCTTCTTCCCTAACCGGTCTCCACTGCCTCATTAACACTCCCTTCTCCACGAAGAAGTGAGTTGGTGACTCGGGTCCGGCGAGACCTCCTTCAGCCTCCCGTACCAACTCAGGAAACTCTTCCCTTTGCAGCTCACCTAGACGGGTGCGGTCAATACCTAGAGGACTGGTGAGAGTAACTTGGACACTCCTATCCGACCCTTCCTCACCTGTCACTTTTCCTCTGGCCTCCTCTCGGAACAAATGATCGAGCCCCAGGTCACCCGGCATGTTCTCTTCGGCGTGACTGGATCCGCTCACATCATCTTCCCTCACGTCTCGTCCCGACGTCACCGCGCATACCGGAAATGCCACTCTCGCAATTTCCGTTTCGCCACTGCTGGCGCCCGTCCTGCTGCTCCGTTGATAGGGTTCTATACACTCCTCACCTTTAATCAAATTCGGGAGAACACATCCCCCACAGGAGTCATTCCCTAGGATCACCTGAGCTTCCATCCTGGGCAGTAGAGCACAGACCCCTACTACGAGAGTCTGGCAACCATAGTCTGAATTAAGAGTCACCTTATGAAGGGGCATCCTCACTTGTCCCCCCAACGTCCTTATCAGGGCTTCCCCTGTACTGGAACTTCTGTAGTCCTTGGGGAAGAGGGATTCACTAACAAGGGTGAAGTCGGATCCAGTGTCCCTCAGCATCCTTGCTGGCACAGGATCAGCTCCTCTTATCTTCACCGTCCCCTCACACACAAAGGGGTGAATCCGCTTCTCCCTATCACTGGCACATCACCTTCATTATCGTTGGCTTCTTCGCTTCCTATTCTCGCGAAAGCCACATTCCCACTGTGCCTTGGGCGGCTGCACTCCCTTGCGAAGTGTCCTCGTCCCCCACAGTTGTAACACCGACCACCTCTCCCGGGCGACCCTCTACTAGTCACCCTGGTAGCACCAACGGTAGAGGTTCCCTGGGTCCTCCTAGGACTTCCCGTCGTCGGTTCCCGGGCAGCGGCACTCGCTCCCGAGCTAGGTCCACCGCTCACAGCTTGGGGCTTCCTTCCCGCGTCCCTTGAGCTCTTGAACCGGGTTACCTCATCGGGCACACTACTCTTGGGAGAGCCCCCACTCGTCCTCGCTCCTCCTGAACTCCTAAAGTTCCCTCCCGACCTGGGGTAAGGCGAGTGTCTGGGCGGCCCCTCCCTCCTGAGATGCAGTGCCTCCTCCAGCATGTCGGCTCGGTCCGCTGCAGCCTTTAGGTCCTTAATACCTGCTTCTCTCACCCTTACTCGCAACTCTGGATGGAGCACTGACATAAACTTCTCCATCACTATCAGTCGTTTGATATCATCCGCCGACTCCGCTTCCTCCGCCTTCAACCACCGTAGGAACTTCCGTTCCATATCCCTGGCGGTCTCGGCGTAAGACTTTCCCGACGCTCTTGTACACTCTCTGAACCGCTTCCGGTACATCTCCGGAGTCAGCCGGAATGAGTGGAGCACCGCATTCTTAATTGCGTCGTAATTAGCACACTCTTCTAGGTCCAGCATGTTGTAGGCCTCCCGGGCCTCACCAGTCAACCTGCCCTGGACCAGAGCAGCCCAATCATCTTCTGGCCACTCCTTCAGAGTTGCTATCCGTTCAAAGTGTTCGAAGAACGCCTCGGCTTCTTGTGGTTCGAACGTAGGTAAGTCACGCTCCCTTACCTTGAAGTCATCCCGCCGTGCAGGTAGTGCGGGCAGACCACGCTCAACGCGACGCAACTCGACTTCTTTCTTTGCCTTTATCTCCTCCAGTCGCAGTTGTCTCTCTCCTTCTTCTCGCTGCAGCCGTGCTTCTCGCTCCTCTCGCTGCATTTGCGCTTCCCTTTCCTCTCGCTGCATTTGCGCTTCTCTTTCCTCTCGCCTCAGCTGGGCTTCCAGTTGCATCTTCATTATTTCCAGTTGCAGGCTCCTCTTACTACAGCTGGACCTTCCACTGCTCCCATGTTCACTGTGAATTCCCTCCACACTGGTAGGCGCTTGGGGTGGCTCTAGTCGGGACGGTTCACCTTGCGACGGCTCTTCTCGGGACGGCTCTCCTTGAGATGGCTCCTCTCCCGTCGCCTCCTCTCGAGCTGTGAGCTGTGCCATGATCTCTATCCTTCGCTCTGCAACCTTAGTCGTCCTCAACCTGATCCCAAAGTGGTTTGCCACTTGTTGGAGCTGGGCCTTGGTACACTCTTCCAAAATTCTCTCGTCCCTTGTGTCAATAAATTTCTTTACTTTATCCTCCTCCATCTCTATATCGTCGAGCATACACGACAGCACAGACAAGTTAGTAGGTACTAATTTCACCGTTTCAGTCCCTTAGCTGGTTGGGTAACAGTACTCTGAATTCACTGGCCACACTGTATTTGTACCCTGGCAACACTGTCTTGAAATCTTGGGCAACACTGTAGCTTGTTCAACACACCTTGGCAACACCGTTGCTTGATCCACTCTTCCTGGCGAAGTCTCCAGTTCTTGGCTACTGTGGTTCGAATCCTGGCAAGGTCGCCAGTTCTCTGTCACGGGGGGTGGGCCGGGGCTCTGCTAACACTCGGCTGCTAGGGGCTCGAAAGGCCGAATACTCAGCCCCTCCGACTCCCGGGATTCACCGGAGTCTCCTTGGTCCCACAGGAGAGGACCAGCAATGCCCACCTCCGCAGGTCTTTGCGTCCACTACTGAAGGGGTGCCACTGACTCACCCTGGAAGCCCTTCAGTCAACAACGGGGAAACTGCTAGCAGCAATTCCGGCCTAGACCCGTGGAGGAGTGAAGGAAGACTCGGGCTTACCTTATAACAATAACCCTCCTGAGTCTTGCCTGCCGGACAAAGAGGTTGCAGGATTTCCCTTCCTGCCTGTCTTCTATATCCTCTTCTCAACAAGGTCGCCAGCTGGGTTATTGTATCTGCACCCCAGCAATGCAGTTCAGTGGGTGTATAGTTCAGTACAGTATATCGTTTGTTTGTTGCCAGAGTGTTGCTACTCCCAAGATCTACTATTGGACTGTCAGCCCAGGGTACACTCCCTTGAAGGTCCGTGTGGCTTTACCTCTCTCTAGCCACCACGTTATTAGTTGCCACCTTCCAGGCACTAATACTGATCGGATGGCTAAGGGTACCTTTCATATAAGTCTGTGCTGTTTACCACTCTTTGGGCAATAAGAACTAGGTGGTACTATGATAACATTCGTGTATGCTCATATAGAAATATAATAATAATGGAGGCGCACTCAAACACAATAATAAAATGTGTGAATTTACTGATACGAATTACATGATCACACATATGACTACAAGTAAATACGAGAAAATGATAAAATAATAATAATAACTCTGGAGATTGTCAGCAACTCTTCTGTCGCGTCCTCCAGGCTCCTTCAACTGGGCAGCAAGACAGGAGTCACACACTCTCACAGAAGGGCCACTTCACCACGTCGGCTCCTCTTCTTCACTGTCCTGCCATCCACACACACTGTCCTCTCTGACAGTCCTGGACATAAGCTGCCCTGCAGCCTATTCTGCTTCTAAAGCATTAATATCCTATTTCCACATATATAAGTGAATATAATGGCCTATCTAGCCTACTCTCACAAAGGGGTAATGGGAGGGAAAATGATCTACCTTAACAATCCTTGGCTCACGACGCCTGTCCCTCGATGGTGTGAGGGTCCTATGCTTCCTGAGTCGATCCTCGGTGATCCAGGAACGTTCCCACAGGTCCTCAGGTGTCGTGAAGTCTTCGCCGTTCCAATCCCTAGGATTCAGCTATCCCAATCCTGGTCCATCAATGGGCGCTGAGCTGATTGCTATATTCACACACACGTTCCTCCCACAAGGCGCTGCTCCTCGTCCTAGAAACGGTGTCGTCCCTCCAGCACCCTCAGCGGATGTGACCCAGTCACAGCATGCCTGCCCGCCACACCTTTCAGGCCCTCAACGTCACGCGTCGCCGCCCAGCATCGTCGCCGACAATTCTCCAAGTTTGGCACTTCTCCGCCCACTCAACTTGGTTTCTTTTTGCTTCCCAGAAGCGCGGGGCCTCCTATATATAAGGTGGGATGCAATGGCTAGCTCTAATCCACTGAGAAAGGCCTGTAAAGCCTCCAATTCTTGAGAGCTGACCGAAATGCGTCCTAACGCTCCCACTGTCAGTCCAACTCTGACGTTGGCGCCGCCGGGGGTACTCGGTGACGTCACGGCGGGCTCTGATTGGTCGCATGTGACCCGAGTCACCCAATCCGCACACAGCTTGGCGTCCATTCTAAAACGTCATATCTGCAGTAGGGGACACTCTTTCATTTATATCCAGGCGCCTCTTTCCCCTTACCTACAGACTTATAATGTAAGTTTCTCCCTGTAGGGAGAGTCGATATGACTCTTACAGCAGGCAACGAAAGAGATAGGAGAGGGCATCGTAACACCACCTACAAAATTCTCAGTGGAATTGACAGGGTGGACAAAGACAAACTCTTCAGCACGGGTGGGACACGAACAAGGGGACACAGGTGGAAACTTAGTACCCAGATGAGCCACAGAGACGTTAGAAAGAAATTTTTCAGTGTCAGAGTAGTTAATAAATGGAATGCACTAGGAAGTGATGTGGTGGAGGCTGACTCCATACACAGTTTCAAATGTAGATATGATAGAGCCCAGTAGGCTCAGGAATCTGTACACCAGTTGATTGACAGTTGAGAGGCGGGACCATAGAGACAAAGCTCAACCCCCGCAAGCAATATTAGGTGAGTACACACACACACACACACAACACACTTACAAACACACCAAACACAACCCAACAAAATAGTCACACACACACACAAACACACACACATACACCACACACACACACACACACACACACACACACCACACACACACACACACACACACACACACACACACACACACACACACACACACACACACACACACATACACACACACATGGGAATGAGTGATCACAGTGTAGTGAGCTTTGAGTACCTGGTTGAGCTAGGAATTATCACCCCCAAAAAAGAACTGGGAAACAAAGGGCTAGCGTACCGAAAGGGAAACTATGAGGAGATGAATAAATTTCTATGAGATATACATTGGGACAGAACTCGGAACCAGATCCGCACAAGACACGATGGACTATGTCACCCAAAAATGTCAGCAGGTTGTAAGCAGGTTTGTCCGAGCCCGACAGGAAAAAAACTGAGAAGCAAAGGAAGAACCTGTGGTTTAATAGGGAATATATAAAGCAAAGGAGCTGAACAAAAGGGCATGGAGGAACATCCGTAATAACAGAACACCAGAAAGTTGAGAGAGATACCAGAGAACTAGGAACGAGTATGTTAGTGTGAGAAGAGCATCTGTGAAAAGGTATGAGAATTATATTGCTAATAAAGCCAAGACCGAACCAAAGCTACTACACAGTCACATCAGGAGGAAAACAACAGTGAAGGAACAGGTGATGAAACTTATAACGGGTGAGGACAGGTACACAGAGAATGACAAAGAGGTGTGTGAGGAACTCAACAAGAGGTTCCAGGAGGTCTTTACAATAGAACAAGGAGAGGTCACAGCGCTAGGAGAGGTGGCAGCAAGCCAGGCGACCTTGGAAGGGTTCGAAATTACAAAAGATGGGGCAAGAGGCACATATTGGAGCTGGTCGTGAGAATGACTGTTGGTCCGGATGGAATCTCACCATGGGTGTTGAAAGAGTGTGCAGGAGCACTTTGCTTGCCACTCTCCATAGTGTATAGTAGGTCACTGGAAACGGGAGACCTACCAGAAATATGTAAGACTGCTAATGTAGTACCAGTATACAAAAAGGGTGACAGACAAGAGGCACTGAACTACAGGCCAGTGTCCTTAACTTGTATACCATGCAAGGTGATGGAGAAGATTGTGAGAAAATACCTAGTTACACATCTGGAGAGAAGAGACTTCGTGACAACCCATCAACATGGGTTCAGGTAGGGTAAATCTTGCCTTACAGGCTTGATAGAATTCTATGATCAGGTGACATAGATTAAGCAAGAAAGAGAAGGATGGGCGGACTGCATTTTTTTGGACTGTCGGAAAGCCTTTGACACAGAACCCCATAAAAGGTTGATGCATAAGCTGGAGAAACAGGCAGGAGTAACTGGTAGGGCGCTCCAGTGGATAAGGGAGTACCTAAGCAATAGGAAGCAGAGAGTTACAGTGAGGGGTGAGACCTCAGAATGGCGTGAAGTCACCAGTGGAGTCCCACAGGGCTCTGTGCTTGGACCTATCCTGTTTCTGATATACGTAAATGATCTCCCAGAGTGTATAGACTCATTCCTCTCAATGTTTGCTGACGACGCCAAAATTATGAGAAGGATTAAGACAGAGGAGGACAGCTTGAGGCTTCAAGAAGACCTGGACAAGCTGCAGGAATGATCGAACAAATGGCTGTTAGAGTTTAACCCAAGCAAATGAAATGTAATGAAGATAGGGGACCTGGGGGTTGTTATCACGCCAGACCTGTCCCCTGAAGCTCATATCAAGGGGATAACATCAGCAGCATATGCCAGGTTGGCTAACATAAGAGCGGCATTTAGAAACTTGTGTAAGGAATCTTTCAGAACATTATATACCACATATGTCAGAAAAATCCTGGAGTATGCGGCTCCAGCATGGAGTCCATATCTAGTCAAGCATAAGACTAAACTGGAAAAGGTTCAAAGGTTTGCCACCAGACTAGTACCCGAGGTGAGAGGTATGAGCTACGAGGAGAGACTACGGGAATTAAACATCACTTCGTTGGAAGACAGAAGAGTTAGGGGGATATGATCACCATATTCAAGATTCTCAAGGGAATTGACAGGGTTGATAAAGACAGCCTATTTAACACAAGGGGCACACGCACTAGGAGATACAGGTGGAAACTGAGTGCCCAAATGAGCCACAGAGATATTAGAAAGAACTAATTTAGTGTCAGAGTGGTTGACAAATGGAATGCATTAGGAAATAATGTGGTGGAGGCTGACTCAATACACAGTTTTAAGTGTAGATATGATAGAGCCCAATAGGCTCAGGAACGTGTACACCTGTTGATTGACGGTTGAGAGGCGGGACCAAAGAACCAGAGCTCAACCCCCGCAAGCACAACTAGGTGAGTACACAGTTGTTGTCGAGTCAGCCAGCCAGCAGGAGGGTCACGGGAAGGTCGCGCTCTACGAATATCTCAATATTCTCGGGATTATTAAGGATACAGGGTCAGATCACAGATCTAGGGTATCACTAAGTATATAACCGCGAATAGGAAAGAAAAAAGTACAGTCCTATCACTAGAACTTGGTGTAAATCAGTGAACAGTCTCCAACACAGGCCATTTGGGAGGGCCATGAGGCTTTTTGTTTACATATTGGTGCCTAGGGATCTATAGTGACCAGTGGTACAGTAAATTAGTGAACAGCAACACAACAGTCACAACGATTCAGTGACTGACTCAAGAGCTTTGTGGTAGATAGAGAAGAACCGCCATCATCAATCTACTGGAACTTAGTGAATCACCACCTGGGAGGCGACGACGGCACACCGTCATCCAGACATCGTCCTTATTCATCTAGTTGTGCGAGCGGGAGGCTGACTGGTAGCTACCCTCTCTGGTCAATTATTCAGGTGTACAGAGTGAGGTAAAATATTGTCAAATTCTTGTTCAGTATATCATATTTATTTAAAACTAGCAGTACCCGGCCACGCGTTGATGTGGCTCAGCAACGTGTGGCCACAGCGGTTGATGTGGCAAATAGGGCCTTCTGTGGAAACCACAGAAGGTTGCTGAGCCACAGCAACTTTCCCTGTCCCCAAGTCCTCCCCACCATTCTCTCCTCAATCTTGTCGGCCTCCCAACCATTCCCCACTCCACCGTTCCCTCGTCCTCCCTACCATTCCCCACTTCACCATCCCCTCTTCCTTCCCACCATGCCCCACTCCCCTGTCCCTTTGTCCTCCCCACCATTCTCCATTCCCCCATTCCTTCGTCCCTACCATCCCAAACTCCCCCGTCCCCTCGTCCTTCCCCACTATTACCTTCTCCATTGTCCCCTCGTCCTCCCCATCATCTCTCACTTCCGTTCTCTCGTCATCCCCACCATTCCCCACTCCCTCGTCCGATGCCTTCCCAAAGGTCTGATGTTTCCATTAGAAAATTGGGAACATCAAGTGATCTGATGTTCCCCATCACTGAAGTATAAGAAAAACAGTTAAAAAATAAATGAAAATATGAAAAAATAAAAAAAATAAACTATACTCATGAAATGAACGGTATGGTAAACAACACAGCTGAATTCCAATGCAATTCACTCAAAATAATAAAATAAAAATGAAAATAAACCAAAATCTATGAAAATTCAATATATCAATGCAACCAGAAACATTGAAATGGAAATGTAACATATTTTGTATAGCATGTGTATTGCTCTTACATGCAACATATGGTGCTGTTTGTCAAGAAATGCATAGTTTTACCTGTAACAGGTGTGGCATCTATATTTATACTTACGAAATGAACGGTATGGAAAAACAACACGGCTCAATTGCAACACAATGTCACACAAAATAATTAAATAAAAAATAAAATAAATCGAAATCTATGAAAATAAAATTTATCAATGCCATCAGAAACATTCAAATGGAATTTGTGACATATTTTGTATAGCATGCATGTTGCTATTATGTGCAACAGATGGCGCTGTTTTTCAAAAACGCATGTTTTTACCTGTCACAGGGGTGGCATCTATATAGTAGGTATATAAAAAGACGCGCATATTCAAGTGGAACGTTGTGTCAGAATTTGAAAGCAATCGGGTGAAGAACTTTGGGAGATTACACTGTTTGTTACTCTTACATCCAACAGATGGCGATGTTTAAAAAAAAAAATCATGTTTTCTCCGGTCACAGGTAAGGCATGTATATAGTAAGTATATAGAAACACGTGCCTATTCGAATGCAACGTCGTGTCAAAATTTCCAAGCAATCGGTGAAGAGGTTTCGAGGATTTCACTCACATGAAAAACACATGAAAAACACAGTTTAAAAAAAAACAAACATGTTTTTCTGTCACAGACGTGACATCAATATAATATGTATATAAAAACCTGCTCGGATGCGAATGAATATACTTTGTGTAAAAATTTCAAAGCAATCGGTGAAGAACTATCGGAGATTAGCGATTTTGAACAAATGAACATTTCCATTTTTATTTATATAGATTTCAAAGTGGCTCATCTGGGCAGAGGTGGACACTTACGGGGCTTTCGTGATACACTCACGCACGCATTCACGCACACGCACGCACACACACACAAACGTCCAGTCAGGGTAGAAAGGATTAACACTTTTGTGGAAAGGTGATAAGGCCTCAAACACTCGTACACTCGTACACCCCCTCTCTTACTCCTCATCTCACCAACTCAAAACACTCCTCCCCCCCACTCCCACTCCCCCTACAATTGACCTGATGTGACCATCTCCGCCCCTCACACCCTCCCAGTTTCCCACGCATTCCCTCCCCCCCCCCTACAAACACACACACGCACAAGCACTCCCCACCTCTCTCTCTCTCTCTCTCTCTCTCTCTCT
>WNGS01005161.1:80779-96257 GCA_020271785.1 Procambarus virginalis | reverse complement strand
GAGAGCCAGGCCGAGGTCATCATAGAACTTGTCCTTCGCTTCGGTAGAGGTTAGTGTTGGGCATAGGCATTGATAAGGCTGACCATTCCTGCTGCTGTATGAAGCTGAAGTTTAATGATCCTTGCAGACCCCTCCATAGCGGTACTATGGACCCTAACAACCTGTTCCTGATGGCAAAGCCAACGCCATGCTCCCTTACCTCTTCTGGTGGTTTGCCCTGCCAGAAGAAGGTATGTCCTTCTCCCGTAACATGCTAACATCCCAGTTTACGCAATTCAAGCGAGCTTCCGTTCCCTCACCGGATTTTCCTAACTGGACCGAGAATCAGTGGTTCAAAAAGTTGTGCCTAGTCCTTGAGTCTCAAAATGCTAGTTTAGTTTAGTTCATTTATTATGCACCCCATACCATGCTATCATCTTGAGTCTTCAAAATGAGAATCTAGCGAACCGCGCGAATCTCCATCATCAACAACATGAAATAACCCTCCTCCGCGAGGATATTATAAACTTTAAGGCTAGCCAAGATCAACTCCAGCATGACTTGAATGATCTCCGTGAGGAAATCAATCTTCTGAAAACTGATGAAGCCATAAAAAACAGGAGGAAGCTCTCAACAAAATGACTGCATGTATCAGTACATTATCCGCCCAACGTTCCGTCTCCCAGGAAGAACAAGATCAGCAAAAGCTGCTAGACTCTGTTATTATGTCGTCCCAAGATATACCTGTGGAACGTGAAGGTGAAAAGTGTGTTGAAATAGCTCAGGCTCTCATAAAAAACGAATTGCAGTTCATTCTAAACAAAACAGACATTATTGCTGCCTACAGAGTAGGCAAAAAGAATCCTTCAGGACAAAACCAGCGGAAAATTCGCCTGAAGCTGACTTCCCAGTCCATGAAATTGCATCTTGTCCGGACAGCTGCATCCCAACGGAAGGGAATATACATCAACGAGTGCTTGACTAGGAAAAGACAGCAACTCCTCCACCGCCTGCGTCAAATCCGTCATCAAAACCCAGATGCGATTCATCAGTGCTTCGTTAGAGATGGATTGATTAAGGTGAGAAAGACTGCAGGGGGTAAAATGTTTACAATTGCTAATGAAAATAATATAACCCCTACGGGCTCATCATAGCCCGTGCTACTTGGAACTTTGTTCCAGGTAGCGAATCTTTAACAGCAACATAATGAAAATAACCTCAACACTTTCCTCACCCAATGTGGTTTGTCTCACCTTATTATCACTCTCAATGAGTCAACATAATTAATCCCCCTTGTTACCTAGTGCGGGCTAGGGAACATAAGTCTCCTTGTTTCACTTTTTGAATTAAATTTTAATTTACTCTTTACTAGTCTTTTACTGGACTTCATTAATTGAGTGCATTAATATTTATTTAGGTCTTATTAATTATACAGTCATAACTGAACTATTTAGAGTTAATTAATCATTAGCTGAAATTTGCCTATGTTTATCATTCAACTTTTTCCTTGATTTCATTTATTTACCTAGTTTGCCTAGCCTCGCCATACTCCCTTACTCCATTGCACCCCTGACTTTGCCTGTGTCTCAAATTGCAAATTATTACTTACAGTGTACCTGAGAGTACTTGTAAGCAATCTACCTCATTTTTCTTTTTTTGTTCATTTTGTTTTTGTTTTGTATAGTCTTGTTTATATATTTTTTCCCCCTTTTATAGCTTAATTCTACTTTGTAATTTGCCATTCTTGCCTTGTTTTCCTGCAACCAGCCTTCTTATGCAGACAAGTATAGACCCAGAACTTAACTTCTTATCCACTATCTATGACAATCATCACTTTAATGATCAAAATTGCAGATATTTTGCAGCACATGATGTAAACAATGTATTAACACATAATCACAATATCTCTGTAATCAACTTGAACGTTAGATCCCTAGATAAACACTTCGATGATGTTAGTACCTTGATTGAAACTATTGACAACAAATTCTCTTTTATTATACTTACTGAAACATGGTTGAAAGAGGATACTACTCAACTCTTTAACATGCCTAATTACTCGGCAATTCACAACTGTCGTCAAAATCAGAGAGGTGGTGGTACTGCTCTTTACTACCACCAAGAACTAACATGCTTAAAAGTAATTAGAACTAGAGACTGCTGTGGGGAGTATATCTTCGCCAGCTTCAGAGTCAAGGGTGCCGAGTCTGTCCTGTCTGTGGGTGCAGTCTATAGAATTCCTAACACTGATGTGTCCGAATTCAACTCAAACCTTAGAAATCTAATACTCGATAACAGACTGAATAAGAACCATCTAATTATCGCAGGGACTTTAATATTGACCTCTGCGAGCCTGAGCACCCTACTGCTGTTAGCTTCCTCAACTGTATGAATTCCTGCTTCCTCATACCCTTAATCACTAGACCTACTAGAATCACTGATAGTACTGCCACGACTCTAGATCACATCTGGACAAACATAACCTCTCTGCTTACTTCAGGTATAATCACCGATAGCACTACAGACCATTACACCACATTTCTCTTAACTAACATTAGCAAACCACCTCTAGAGTCAAGGGGTTAAGTTTTAGGCTGCACAATGAGACTGCATTAGGCAATTTTATAACTGCTGCTGATAATGTCAACTGGGAGTCCGAGTTAGGTAACATAGAGGACATACCTTACCTTGAGGTTACCTTGAGGTGCTTCCGGGGCTTAGCGTCCCCGCGGCCCGGTCATCGACCAGGCCTCCTGGTTGCTGGACTGATCAATCAGGCTGTTGGACGCGGCTGCTCGCAGCCTGACGTATGAGTCACAGCCTGGTTGATCAGGTATCCACATCAACCTAGCAGTGCAATCTTTTCTTCAAAAAACTCTTAGCCTTTATAACACCCACTGTCCTATGCTCACAAAACAAGTCACAACCAAAAGGCTTAACAATCCCTGGCTTACAAAGGGAATACTTAAATCCATTAATAAAAAACATGACCTTGAGAAGAAGTATAGGCTAGGAATTGTCTCCAAAGTATTCTCAAAGAATTACTCGTTATTGCTGTCTAAGATAATTAGACGAGCCAAAACTAAATACTTCGAAGATAAATTTACCCAAATAAAGAGCAACATTAAAAAAACTTGGAGCACAATTTCACAAATATTGGGATCAAAGAAGATTTCAAATAACAAACCAACACTTCTGTCCAATAACGATGGTCAGCTTTCAGCCTCTGATTCTGCTATTGAGTTCAATAGGTTCTTCTCTTCCATTGGGTCATCCCTTGCAAATCATATGCCATCTTCCAGTACTGATGTTAAGGACTATCTTACAGGTAAATATCCACAGCCTCTGTACCTAAAGCCTATTTATTCCACTGACGTCAATGAGATAATCCTTTCCCGTAAAACCAAGTCTAGTGCCCTTGAGGAGATACCAACTTTAATTTACAAAAAAGCCTCCAGAACTTTAGCCCCTGCTATTGCATTGCTCTTCAACAAGTCACTCGAACTCCAAACCTTTCCAGATATTCTAAAAAAAGCGAGAGTAACCCCTGTACACAAATGTGGTGATCTCACAGATGCTAACAACTACAGACCCATATCAATCCTGCCTAACTTGTCAAAATTTTTAGAAAACTAATCTACAAGCAGCTCTACTCTTATCTAGCCAAACACAATATACTTAGCTCTTGCCAATATGGCTTCAGACCCAAAAAAAAGCACTAACGATGCACTTATTAGTATGATTAACTTGATTCATGCAGCTCTTGATAAAAATGAGTTTCCTGTTGGGTTATTTGTGGACCTGTGTAAGGCTTTTGACACTGTCAACCACCAAAACCTTCTTCTTAAATTACATCATTATGGAGTCAGAGGACACTCCCTGCAATACCTCAAATCATACCTTACTGACAGGCTCCAGTATGTTTCTGTGAATAATTCAATTTCTCCCACCCTACCCATCAACATTGGTGTTCCTCAGGGCAGCATACTTGGCCCTCTTCCCTTTTCATCTACATTAATGACCTTCCAAATGCCTCCCAACACCTCAAACCAATTCTATTTGCTGACGACACAACCTTCATTTACTCCAGTCCTGACCCCCTTGCTCTAAATGCCACAGTAAATACTGAGCTAAATAAAGTCCATCTTTGGCTAACTGCCAACAAACTCACCCTTAACATTGACAAAACTTTCTATATTCTGTTTGGCAATAATCCTCTAATCAAATAAATCTCAAATAAACAATACCCAAATTTGTAACAATTAGATGGCAAATTCCTTGGCATTCATATTGACCACAAGCTGAATTTCCAGGACACATTCTAAATATATCAAAAAAAGTTTCAAAACCTGTTGGCATTCTTTCTAAGATCAGATATTATGTACCCCGCCCTGCCCTGGTGACTCTCTATTACTCCCTCAACTATCCATATCTCAACTATGGTATTTGTGCTTGGGGTTCTACTACCACATCTAGTATCGGGCCCCTGCGAAAGGAAGATGGAACTTTCACCGATGACAACAAAGAAATGAGCGAGCTACTGAGGAGCAATACGACTCTGTCTTTAGCGAGCCATTAAACGCACTAAGATCGATAACCCAAATGAATTTTTCATGGATATGATACCAACATCAAATCATATATCAGACGTCACCCTATCCCCACTGGATTTTGAAGAAGCCATAAACAGTATGCCTATGCACTCCGCACCAGGCCCGATTCTTGGAACTCCATATTCATCAAGAACTGTAAAAAACCACTATCGCAGGCCCTTCACATTCTGTGGAGACAAAGCCTAGATACTGGCGTTATTCCTGATATACTAAAAACAGCAGAGATAGCACCACTTCATAAAGGAGGAAATAAGGCAGAGGCAAAAAATTACAGACCGATAGCACTAACATCGCACATCATAAAAATTTTTGAGAGAGTGCTAAGAAGTAAGATCACAAAATACATGGAATCACAGCATCTCCATAACCCCGGACAACATGGTTTCAGAACAGGGCGCTCTTGCCTGTCGCAGTTGCTGGACCACTATGATATGGCATTAGATGCTATGGAAGACAAACAAAACGCTGATGTAATTTACACAGATTTTGCAAAAGCTTTTGATAAATGTGACCATGGTGTTATTGCCCATAAAATGCGCTCAAAAGGAATTACCGGAAAAGTAGGCAGATGGATCTACAATTTCCTGACCAACAGAACCCAATGTGTAATAGTCAACAAAATAAAATCCAACCCGTCAACCGTTAAGAGCTCAGTCCCCCAGGGTACTGTGCTTGCTCCAGTACTTTTTCTCATCCTTATATCGGACATAGACAAGAACACAACCTATAGCACTGTATCATCCTTTGCAGATGACACTAGGATCTTCATGAGAGTAGGCAACATAGAGGACACGGCGAACCTCCAGTCAGATGTAGATCAGGTCTTTCTATGGGCTACAGAAAATAATATGGTGTTTAACGAAGACAAGTTCCAGCTCATGCGCTATGGAAAGAATGAAAATATAAAAACTGAAACCACGTACAAAACTCAGGCAAATCATAACATAGAACGAAAAGGCAATGTAAAGGATCTGGGTGTACTCATGTCGGAAGACCTTACCTTTAAAGAACACAATAAAGTAGCCGTCACAACTGCAAGAAAAATGACAGGTTGGATAACAAGAACTTTTCACACTAGAGATGCTATACCGATGATGACACTTTTCAAAACGCTTGTGCTCTCTAGAGTGGAGTACTGCTGCACAATGACAGCCCCTTTCACTGCGGTGAAATTGCTGACCTGGAGAGCGTGCAGAGATCCTTTACTGCTAGAATCCACTCGGTAAAACATCTAAACTATTGGGACCGACTAAAGAGCCTAAATCTGTATTCCCTTGAGCGCAGGCGGGAGAGATACATAATAATTTACACGTGGAAAATATTAGAGGGGCTGGTCCCAAACCTGCACACAGAAATAACATCACATGAGACCAGAAGACATGGCAGGATGTGCAGAATACCCCCGTTGAAAAGCAGAGGTGCAACTGGTACTCTGAGAGAGAACTCTATCAACATCAGAGGCCCGAGACTGTTCAACACGCTTCCACTACACATAAGGGACATAACTGGCAAACCCCTCACAGTGTTCAAGAGAGAACTGGATAAGCACCTCCAAAGGATACCTGATCAACCAGGCTGTGACTCATACGTCAGGCTGCGAGCAGCCGCGTCCAACAGCCTGGTTGATCAGTCCAGCAACCAGGAGGCCTGGTCGATGACCGGGCCGCGGGACGATAAGCCCCGAAGCACCTCAAGGTATCCTCAAGGTAAGGTACATCAATGACCTAGAGGAGAATATTACAAGCCATGTAATCAAATTTCCAGATGCCACAAAAATTTATGGTAAAGTAGGAAATAATAATGATATCGAAACATAACATAGAGATCTACATGAACTCCACAAATGGTCAGAAGACTAGCAAATGCAATTTTAATATCGACTCTTTAATATCGTTTCTTGCCCGAAACGCCTTGGGTAATCGTGGCTTCATTGATTGGGTAACTCCTGTCCCTTCAATTGCATTTTACTCTGATGTTCTTTGTACACACATTCGTTTGAATAAACATTTGAATTTGTACAAATGCAAGACCTTGCATATGGGGCAGAGCAATCCACGTACGCCACAACTATCAAATTAATAACATTGCATTACAGCAGACTGCATGAGGAAGTGCAGAGGATTTAATTTAACACTTTAATATGCGCCCAGCATTCGTGAAAAAAAATAGGGCATTGTACGTGCGGCGTTTTGCACTCTTGAGCGTAAACACAAAAAAGTGTATAATCTTTTCACTCTCCTGACACCAATTCTCGAGCTACTTATTTCATTTTGGTATCAATGTGTTGGCAATAAAATTCTCTACAAGATCATATGTGTAAAATGTCACCAAAGCATTTGCTATCCCACCACGAAATAAATAAAAACGTAATCGCTCGCCGTGACGCCCAAACAGCAACAAAATGTTCATACTCTTTTGTTTGTTGTCAGCTCCACATTAGTCCTACAGTGTTAAATTTTATATCACTGAACTTGCAATAAAATTCCCTACATATGCATATCAATGTAGAATCATGATCGCGGCCCACACCAAGAGTGTGTGAAGTGGGCGATTACCCTCGTTGTCAACAATTCAATAGTCTCTCCACTAAGCTACAATACAATGCTGTTCTCAGAAACAGGCCATGTGCCTACTAGAGAAAACGGAAATTTAATTGCAAACATTTTCATACTAACCCCAAGTCGATCGAATAAGAATGGGATTTTATAAAAAAATTAAATAGCGCGGCTATTTACGACGCAGTTGCACAACCGATAGAAAAATTGCCGTCGTGTATTCACGACGCGGTTGCGCGAAAGTGTTTTAATTGGAGTCAAAATCTGTCACTCACTGAAAGTTGCACGACAGGTAGGAGCAGCAGTCATAACTCTAACAAAATCCTTGGAATAATCAAGCGTACCTTTGACCTTAATTACGGAAAAGAAGGCAGTGATACAATTGTATAAATCTGCAATTGTATAAATCTGCAATTGTACAAATTTATACAATTGTATAAATGGGGTGCGCCCCCCATTTAGATTACTGTATAGAGTAATCCAATAGAGCATGGAGACCTCATCTTTGGAAGGACAGGGCTGCTCTGGAGAAAGTGCAACACCAATTAAGCAACAAAAATCTCCTTCCAGTGCTAAGTTAACTCATGTCTCGGGAATGGTTGAGGGCCACAGGGCCAACAATAAAGCAAACCAGGTATCACAGGGCGGATCTCATTGAAAATTAAAGCACTGAACAATTTGGAAGATGTTGATCCAGACAATTTATTCAAAAGGTCAGATGTAACACAAAGAGCAACGGTTTCAAGCTCAACAAGCCACAATGTAGGGTTGAGAACAGGAGATGCTCTTTCACCCACAGGGTTATAAACTCGTGGAACAGCCTACCCTCCGAAGCCGAAAATGCTAAATCTCTGTTAAATTTTAAAATCCAACTGGAAAAGATCATGAATTCAAATGGGGTGACCTTCGACAAGCCGCAGACTTTCTGTTCTTGTCGAGGCCACTAGTGATTGCGGCCCTTAGATAAATTCGGGTAACTCAGGTCATGGGCCTTTTTGTCAACAAATATCCTTTTTAAAAGGAAACGAACATCATGTAATTCCTAATATATAATATTTAATTATACTATAAAATCTATCTTTATAAGTAAGTGGTATGCTTATATATATAATTTCTACTTTTGTTGTTTGCTATTAATATGAGTATAAATTAGATAAGAAGGATGACTGGTACTGCGTAGGTGCGCAGTGCGATACAGGAGTCGTCGGGTTGCCGAGTGTCTCGACATGATCATACTTCATAGGATCAATTCTATAGTATGATTGCCGAGTTCCTTGTCCGAAACTTGGAATGAATCACGCTGTGATGATGTAGTTAAGTGCAAGCCTCTGAGCGGGAAGCAGTTCTAGGTCCCTGACCTAGAACTTTGATGACCGTTCATTCTCGGTTTACCGGGTGTGAGGAGGCTTGCACAGGCTGAGCAGTGAGATTCACAATCAACTGTGGATTTTCCATGGGTTTTTTGAATAAGGACGTTAGTCCGCTCCCTATGGGGAGTAACAATTAATACAACTCAAACCTATTAAATATTATAACAATTAATACAACTCAAACCTATTAAATATTATGACAAAATTTATTGTCAAAATATTTTCAGCCGCATAAATTTTATGTGTGATTTATTCAATGTAAATATTTTATTTATATTCTTCGGATTTGCATTTCTCTCCCCATCTCATGCTTACTTCTCTATTTTACATTAATAAAAGTCTAGAATTTCGTGTATATATAGATGCATTAAAATAGTTTGTGCAGAGGAGTTTAAATAGTAAATACAGTGCCAAGGCTTAACCAAGCTCAACAAGCTTGATATTTTTGCGGGAAAGGTGTACGTGGCTGGTATTACCGTGTTACAGGTATATAATCTTACATATAAGTTTGTGCAGATGAGTTTAAATAATAGTGCCAAGGCTTAACCCAGTTGAACATGCTTGCTATATTTGCTGTAAAGATGTACGTGGTTGGTATTACCTTGTTACAGCCCACCCTCCTGTTTAGATAGTACGTTTTGTAATTAAGTGGACTGTCGTATATATTATTATATTGACGTAAAAGGCAATTAGATATAGAATTTGGTACTATGCACTCCATAGAGACCAAAAACAAATAAAGCTAACAACCAAACTTAAATATTAATGATTTAGTACAGCACATACATGCTCTTAATAGGTCTCAGATAGCACGTAATAGGCCTAGGAAGGATAGGTTAAGATAGTTTCTCTTTTTTTTTGGCAACATCAATGAGAAACTCTTTCCGGTTTTTCTTATTTGAATAGTACCGATTTTAGACTTTCTAATTGCTGTTTACGTCAATATATGTACAATGTTTCTAATCGTTACTATAAGTAATACCTAAACAGCAGGATTGGCTGCTTGTAAACTTATTTAATTTTGCATATATATATATATATATATATATATATATATATATATATATATATATATATATATATATATATATATATATATATATATATATATATATTTTTACTTATTTATTTATGTATTCATATATATATACATAAAGCGTCCCGGTAGTACAGTCGGGTTCATAGTCGATGCAGAATCCAACCCGTCCTCAGACCAAGTCCATTCCATCCAGCGGTCGACCCCAAAGACACATTCATAAATTTTAACATGCTGTTCATTCAAAATAGGATATTTCTCAAATATAAATTAATATAATTTTATATAAGCATATTGTGCATATTTAGACATGGGTTAGATTAGGCTAGGTGTTTCGATTTTCTTGGCAATTATTTGTATTTGTAGTACGTGGGTGAAACATTTACAGCATTGTGTTTCGAACAAAACTCGTCAGCAATGCACTTGTTCTGGAAGTGTCCGGACGTCATCAATTGTGAGACGTGTGTAAACCGTTTTTCATTCATAAACAGGGGTTTGGCGGGTGCATGGAATGGACTTTGGCCTTTGTTTATGAAAACAGGAAGCACAATCGAAAATTCCGGATTCAAATCCCGGGCGGGACAGAAATGGTTGAGCACATTTCATTTCACCTAATGCATCTGTTCACCTAGCAGTAAGTAGGTACTCAGGAGTTAATCAGCTTGGTGTGGGGGGTTGCATCGTTAGCGAGGTCAGTAAATCGCCCTTGGGGATGGAGAGACCTCGAAATAAGCTTAACGTGTATGAATACACTATTTGGCTTCCTGGCCCCTGACACAATGAACTATTATTGATCATAATCAAGAAAGGCGGCTGTCGGGAAACCGACACACAAATAGTATAGTCTTCCCTTAACAGTATCCTCTTAAAATTAGAGAATGGGAGACTCCGTGACGTCATCGACGTCGCCGCAGTATTTACATTATTAAACCACTGTTCATACAACAGTTTAATGTCTAAATTGAATAAAAAAGTGTTCAATAAGACTGAATATAATTATTAACACCAAAATAGCTTGATTCCCTTGTTAACGTAAATTTAACTTAGAAGTAGAAAAATATTGGAACAAGGGAGGCAGAGCGTCTCTTACAGACGCCACGCTCACACGAAAACAATAACAATGGAGCTGCGCTCGTGTGGTGATTGGTTTACACACTAGACACCTACTTTACGTGTCAACACCAACAACACCCTATCAACAACTACAGCAACGATTGTATCCGGCGTCTTACCAAGTATTTGTTTATTATTCTAGTGCACTGATTAATATCAAAGGTATTCGGTTATGATATATGAACAACACCAACACCATGTACGTGTACCCCATTTTTACAGCCCTCACATACCATGTTATACCTGTATTGATATGTTTAGGGAAATGTACTAACTCCTTGCATCCCAAACAGGTAAATTGTGACTTGGAACAGCAAGTAGCTGAGCAGTAGAACTATGTACATGTACCTAGCTGTTGCCAGCCTTGAAGGCCTCCACAGCCGCCATTGGCACCATGAGGCACAGGGCCCACCCACATAGATGCTAACATGACACAGCTTTGGGCCCTTACTACAGGCTCAGATAAGGCCATTCTAGTTATTGTAGTAGTAGTATTCATAACTAGTAATAATTGTTGAAATAATAGTAGATTAGACCACCATATGTGGTATGATAAAATAATATAATTAAACTTAGGTAAACAATTTGTAGTTTAAGAAGGAGCCATTACAAAGTGGTTTAAGCTACAAATTGTCCCCCCCAATTTGTGTGAGATTAATTTCAGGCAGTTTTAACAAGTACATACAGTCCACTCAATTTCTTACCTACTAAGAAAAAATAAGATAAACTTTAATTTATTGAAGTCAATTAAAAGAAGATATACTGCCTGGAGTTTTTACCACATAAATTATGGTCCTTCGAACCGGATGATTATTACAGTTAACCAGTAGGTACATTCCCTATAATCCTAATGCAATATTATAGCAGAAAGACATTGCTATATTTACATTTTCTAGCCTAACTTTTCAATCTCATAGCAAACAAAACTACAACAAAGCACATTATTGTTCTGAGGCCTATGCCAAAGAACTATTGTGCCTTTTCATTACAAGAGGTTGATAAGAGGCTACTTTACTTATAAGTTACTTATAAATGTTTTTTAATTTAAGTAAACATTACTTTAATATTGCACCATTACATACTGCATACCACATTGTTTACAGCAACATTCTTGCACAAGGGTAGGACATTTTAGGCTGGTGTTGTACAGCACCTAGTTTAATTTATTGTGCTAACCTGGTGTAAGGGTAAGAATTTTTTACACTTGTCTAGAGTTGAACATATATTACAACCTAGCAAGTACATATTTTTATGCAGTATTCATGACAACCCGAGTTGTGTTGTCAACCTGATATTCATACATATAATATAGGTATAATTTAACTATAATCATTTCACCTTTGAGTGTTAACCTGTGTCTCTGTACCAACCAAGAGTGATAATGAAGGGCTAGCTTGCGGAATACCAGCATTGATACAGGCTTACCACTCAAATTATAGCGTGTATGATTATACAGTAGTATATATTTTAAATGATAAACAGCTCTAGTTCGGAAACTAGTTGCTTTACTAATTCAGTAAGTGCCAATAGTTAAAAGTCCATACGACTAGCAAGTACTTCAAGATGTCTACACTCCAAAATGTAAAATTAACCCTTAGGGCCTTAAAGGGCATCTCACAAGGCAGATTAACAAATGTGAAGACATGAGTAATCAAACTCCAGTTAATTATGCAGCACTGGAAAACTATCTAAGCTTACACTTACACGGAAAAATATGACCGTGTGTTGCAACAAATGAAACAGTATCAAGATTTACTGAACAATTCTAGTATTGATGAAGATACGATGAACAACATTCTCCAAGAACACTCTGATTATGAAGATGCAATGTTTGAACTAATTCAATTATGAAGATTTGATAAACGCCCATAAGGCCAATATAAATGTTGCAGCTACAACTACCCAGAATCAGACAGCACCAGAAGTCAAATTACCATCACTCAGTCTCCCAACTTTTTCTGGAACAGAGGACGAGAATTGGGACAATTTCTGGAGCAAATTTGTCGATTCTGTGGATTCTAATGTCAATGTACCAAAGACGACAAAGTTTACGTATTTACAGAGTGTCTTGAAGGATGAAGCCTTTCAGGTAGTCTGTAATCTGAATCACACAGATGACGATTATGACAATGCTGTACAACTACTCAAGGAAACTATGCGAAGCCTGAAAGGACTATCAGAATTTTAACCCAGAAGCTGTTAGATATTAAACATCCAAATAATACAGCAGTCTCACTCCAAGCCTTTAGATTGGAGCTTGAGTCTTTGCTTAAGGCACTTAAAAATAAAGTAAACTTGGATGAATCAGACTGGATAATCCAAGTCCATATGACTCGCAAATTACCCAGGGACATCCTGGATAAGTTGTTTGTGTTGTATGGAAAGTCATATCTGACAGTAACAGAGATTACAAAGGGTTACAAACCATCATAGAACGAGAAAGAGTTATCCCAGATGAAAAGGCGACATCTAAACCTTCGTCTACTACTAATAGTAAACAACAGAGTACAAACAGTACTCCAAACAAATCTAAAACAACTTCTCCCTCCCCAAAGTGGAGACAAGGCAGTGTGGGCACATACGCAGTTGGTACCTCCAAACCTACAGGTAACGCGTCACCCAATCGGTGACTCCTCAAGATACTGTTAACGTCTGGAGACCATGTCTGTTCTGTGAACAATCACATTCCATGTACAATTGCAGACGATACCCCGATCGTGCAACACACGAAACGACTCAAGAGATACATAGATGTACCAAGTGTATAAGGGAACATCATCCCGACAGCTGCACATCAACATACGCACCTGTTATAGGTGCCATAAGGGTCAACACCATACAGCACTTTGTGGATTCAAGTACAAAGTCTGCCAAACCACAGGAGGAGGAAGGAACTAACACCTCAGTACAGCTTTGTACTGTGCTACCTGACATAAGTGTTTTCTCAACAAGGTCTAAACATAAATCAGCTCTACCTACTGCACGATTGATCATTAGAAATGGAGAGAACAAAGCCACCGTACGTGGATTATTTGATCAAGGGTCCCAATTGACCTTTATATCCAAAGAGTTGGTAGATACCCTGAAACTTACACCTGTAGAGGAGACACGAATAAACATAGCAGGATTCCTGACTGACTCAGGAGCCCGAGTTTTCAAGGTAGTACAACCCAAAGTACGATTAGGAGGTTACGAACAAAATGTACAAGCTCTAGTAGTAGATAGATTCCCAACAGATCTATATGTATATGGTCTGGGGACAACAGCCAAATTCCTAGAAAAAAGGGAATTCATTTGGCTGATAAAATCACAACAGATAACCTTTCCAATATTGGAATCCTTATGGGATCAGATGTCTACCATAAGTTTATCAAAGGAAAGGAATACAAACACGGTATGAACGTGTTACCATCTGCAGGTGGCTATTTGCTAACAGGCCCTGTATTACGGCTAAACCAACCCGCACCTGTAGAACACCAACATGCCAACCCAGTAATGGTTGCATGACTAGGAGACCAGTCTCCACTGCAACTCAGAGACATGTCCGAGGAAGAGCTTGATCCCCCTGTACACAAGTTATGGGACCTGGCAACTCTCGGCATTGTCCCTGAACAACCTAGCCCAGATGATGACTGGACTTACAAACAATACCTGGACTCAGTTATATACAGAGATAATCAATACTGGGTCAGGTTACCATGGAAGCTGAATCACCCTCAGCTACCCGTCAACCATTTTATGGCACAAAACCAATTGAGATCACAGGTGTTGCGCTTACAAAGACAACCTGAGAACTTGAAGTTGTACCATGAAATAATACAGAAGCAACTCGATGACAAATTTATCGAAGTTGTTACAAATGATAACCCAAAGGAAGGTCACTACTTACCACATCATTGTGTACAGAAGAATTCTGCAACTACCCCATTACGGATAGTATTTAATTGCAGTGCTAAAATGAGGCCGAGTAGTGTTTCGTTAAACGACTGTCTTCAAACTGGCCCTAGCCTAACACAAAGGCTTTACGACGTGCTGTTAAAGTTCCGTATTGGGACTTATGCATATACGGCCGACATCAGCAAGGCATTCCTTAGGGTAGGTCTTCAAGAAGAAGACCGGACTACACAAAGTTCCTATGGATTAAGGATCCTAACGATCCGAACAGTGAATTAATCACTTACCGGTTTTGCCTCTGTCCTTTTTGGCGCCACGTCATCTCCTTTTCTGCTCCAAGCTACCTTGGATACGCACTTGAAGAAGTCCAATAGCCCAAACAAGACGGAAATTAGCAAAAACCTGTATGTGGATAATTTTCAAGGTACAACCAACAGTGAAAGTAAACTGTTGGACATATACCATGAGGCCAATCGAGAATTAATGGGAGCCAATATGCCTCTCCAATCTTGGGTCTCTAACAATGAAAAATTAAATCAACTGATCTCAACTGAATTTCCCGATTACCAGGTACCCGAGATGACAAAGGTACTAGGTGTCGAATGGAACACGACAACAGATCAGTTGACAATCAAGTCAGTGGAGCCTGATACCACTAACTTAACAATGAGAAAATTACTATCACAAGTCAGCAAACCCTTCGACCCATTAGGACTATTAAGCCCAGTACTGATTAATGGGAAGTTGATAATACAGGAATGTTGGCAACAAAGATAGGCTGGGATGATCTTCTAACACCTGCCACCCGCCTACAAGAAAATGGCAAGGTTTAGTAAAAGATTTAAGTACCCTAGAGTCTGTCAAGTTTCCCCAGGAACACAGTAGTAAATGAAAAAAACCAATTAAGCTACATGTATT
>WNGS01005161.1:0-76144 GCA_020271785.1 Procambarus virginalis | reverse complement strand
GCAAGCCTCTGAGCGGGAAGCAGTTCTAGGTCCCTGACCTAGAACTTTGATGACCGTTCATTCTCGGTTTACCGGGTGTGAGGAGGCTTGCACAGGCTGAGCAGTGAGATTCACAATCACTGTGGATTTTCCATGGGTTTTTTTGAATAAGGACGTTAGTCCGCTCCCTATGGGGAGTAACAATTAATACAACTCAAACCTATTAATATTATAACAATTATACAACTCAACCTATTAAATATTATGACAAAATTATTGTCAAAATATTTCAGCCGCATAAATTTTATGTGTGATTTATTCAATGTAAATATTTTATTTATATTCTTCGATTTGCATTTCTCTCCCCATCTCATGCTTACTTCTCTATTTTACATTAATAAAGTCTAGAATTTCGTGTATATTAATGCATTAAAATAGTTTGTGCGAGGAGTTTAAATAGTAAATACAGTGCCAAGCTTAACAAGCTCAACAAGCTTGATATTTTTGGCGGGAAAGGTGTACGTGGCTGGTATTACCGTGTTACAGGTATATAATCTTACATTAAGTTTGTGCAGAGAGTTTAATAATAGTGCCAAGGCTTACCCAGTTTGAACATGCTTGCTATATTTGCTGTAAAGATGTACGTGGTTGGTATTACCTTGTTACAACAGCCCACCCTCCTGTTTAGATAGTACGTTTTGTAATTAAGTGGACTGTCGTATATATTATTATATTGACGTAAAAGGCAATTAGATATAGAATTTGGTACTATGCACTCCATAGAGACCAAAAACAAATAAAGCTAACAACCAAACTTAAATATTAATGATTTAGTACAGCACATACATGCTCTTATAGGTCTCAGATAGCACGTAATAGCCTAGGAAGGATAGGTTAAGATAGTTTCTCTTTTTTTTTGGCAACATCAATGAGAACTCTTTCCGTTTTTCTTATTTGAATAGTACCGATTTTAGACTTTCTAATTGCTGTTTACGTCAATATATGTACAATGTTTCTAATCGTTACTATAAGTAATACCTAAACAGCAGGATTGGCTGCTTGTAAACTTATTTAATTTTGCATATATATATATATATATATATAATATATATTATATATATATATATATATATATATATATATATATATATATATATATAATATATATATATATATATATATATATATATTCTTTACTATTTATTTATGTATTCTATATATATACATAAGCGTCCCGGTAGTACAGTCGGGTTCATAGTCGATGCAGAATCCAACCCGTCCTCAGACCAAGTCCATTCCATCCAGCGGTCGACCCCAAAGACACATTCATAAATTTTAACATGCTGTTCATTCAAAATAGGATATTTCTCAAATATAAATTAATATAATTTTATATAAGCATATTGTGCATATTTAGACATGGGTTAGATTAGGCTAGGTGTTTCGATTTTCTTGGCAATTATTTGTATTTGTAGTACGTGGGTGAAACATTTACAGCATTGTGTTTCGAACAAAACGTCAGCAATGCACTTGTTCTGGAAGTGTCCGGACGTCATCAATTGTGAGACGTGTGTAAACCGTTTTTCATTCATAAACAGGGGGTTTGGCGGGTGCATGGAATGGACTTTGGCCTTTGTTTATGAAAACAGGAAGCACAATCGAAAATTCCGGATTCAAATCCCGGGCGGGACAGAAATGGTTGAGCACATTTCATTTCACCTAATGCATCTGTTCACCTAGCAGTAAGTAGGTACTCAGGAGTTAATCAGCTTGGTGTGGGGGGTTGCATCGTTAGCGAGGTCAGTAAATCGCCCTTGGGGATGGAGAGACCTCGAAATAAGCTTAACGTGTATGAATACACTATTTGGCTTCCTGGCCCCTGACACAATGAACTATTATTGATCATAATCAAGAAAGGCGGCCTACTAGATAGATAAAACAATGATGAAACAAAGAATCGTGCTAAATGGGAATGAATCTGACTGGAGAAATGCGATATGTAGGGTACGTACCAAAGGGTTCCCTTTTGGGGGCATTTTCCCTCTTTTGTCATGTACATCAATGACCTAGAGGAGAATATTACAAGCCATGTAATCAAATTTCCAGATGCCACAAAAATTTATGGTAAAGTAGGAAATAATAATGATATCGAAACATAACATAGAGATCTACATGAACTCCACAAATGGTCAGAAGACTAGCAAATGCAATTTTAATATCGACTCTTTAATATCGTTTCTTGCCCGAAACGCCTTGGGTAATCGTGGCTTCATTGATTGGGTAACTCCTGTCCCTTCAATTGCATTTTACTCGTATGTTCTTTGTACACACATTCGTTTGAATAAACATTTGAATTTGTACAAATGCAAGACCTTGCATATGGGGCAGAGCAATCCACGTACGCCACAACTATCAAATTAATAACATTGCATTACAGCAGACTGCATGAAGAAGTGCAGAGGATTTAATTTAACACTTTAATATGCGCCCAGCATTCGTGAAAAAAATAGGGCATTGTACGTGCGGCGTTTTGCGCTCTTGAGCGTAAACACAAAAAAGTGTATATCTTTTCACTCTCCTGACACCAATTCTCGAGCTACTTATTTCATTTTGGTATCAATGTGTTGGCAATAAAATTCTCTACAAGATCATATGTATAAAATGTCACCAAAGCATTTGCTATCCCACCACGAAATAAATAAACGTAATCGCTCGCCGTGACGCCCAAACAGCAACAAAATGTTCATACTCTTTTGTTTGTTGTCAGCTCCACATTAGTCCTACAGTGTTAAATTTTATATCACTGAACTTGCAATAAAATTCCCTACATATGCATATCAATGTAGAATCATGATCGCGGCCCACACCAAGAGTGTGTGAAGTGGGCGATTACCCTCGTTGTCAACAATTCAATAGTCTCTCCACTAAGCTACAATACAATGCTGTTCTCAGAA
Organism: Procambarus virginalis; assembly: GCA_020271785.1. NCBI lineage: Eukaryota > Metazoa > Arthropoda > Malacostraca > Decapoda > Cambaridae > Procambarus > Procambarus virginalis. Next base: position 73,211 of record WNGS01005161.1, on the reverse strand, counting down.
ACAGGCCATGTGCCTACTAGAGAAAACGGAAATTTAATTGCAAACATTTTCATACTAACCCCAAGTCGATCGAATAAGAATGGGATTTTATAAAAAATTAAATAGCGCGGCTATTTACGACGCAGTTGCACAACCGATAGAAAAATTGCCGTCGTGTATTCACGACGCGGTTGCGCGAAAGTGTTTTAATTGGAGTCAAAATCTGTCACTCACTGAAAGTTGCACGACAGGTAGGAGCAGCAGCAGTCATAACTCTAACAAAATCCTTGGAATAATCAAGCGTACCTTTGACCTTAATTACGGAAAAGAAGGCAGTGATACAATTGTATAAATCTGCAATTGTATAAATCTGCAATTGTACAAATTTATACAATTGTATAAATGGGGTGCGCCCCCCATTTAGATTACTGTATAGAGTAATCCAATAGAGCATGGAGACCTCATCTTTGGAAGGACAGGGCTGCTCTGGAGAAAGTGCAACACCAATTAAGCAACAAAATCTCCTTCCAGTGCTAAGTTAACTCATGTCTCGGGAATGGTTGAGGGCCACAGGGCCACAATAAAGCAAACCAGGTATCACAGGGCGGATCTCATTGAAAATTAAAGCACTGAACAATTTGGAAGATGTTGATCCAGACAATTTATTCAAAAGGTCAGATGTAACACAAAGAGCAACGGTTTCAAGCTCAACAAGCCACAATGTAGGGTTGAGAACAGGAGATGCTCTTTCACCCACAGGGTTATAAACTCGTGGAACAGCCTACCCTCCGAAGCCGAAAATGCTAAATCTCTGTTAAATTTTAAAATCCAACTGGAAAAGATCATGAATTCAAATGGGGTGACCTTCGACAAGCCGCAGACTTTCTGTTCTTGTCGAGGCCACTAGTGATTGCGGCCCTTAGATAAATTCGGGTAACTCAGGTCATGGGCCTTTTTGTCAACAAATATCCTTTTTAAAAGGAAACGAACATCATGTAATTCCTAATATATATATTTAATTATACTATAAAATCTATCTTTATAAGTAAGTGGTATGCTTATATATATAATTTCTACTTTTGTTGTTTGCTATTAATATGAGTATAAATTAGATAAGAAGGATGACTGGTACTGCGTAGGTGCGCAGTGCGATACAGGAGTCGTCGGGTTGCCGAGTGTCTCGACATGATCATACTTCATAGGATCAATTCTATAGTATGATTGCCGAGTTCCTTGTCCGAAACTTGGAATGAATCACGCTGTGATGATGTAGTTAAGTGCAAGCCTCTGAGCGGGAAGCAGTTCTAGGTCCCTGACCTAGAACTTTGATGACCGTTCATTCTCGGTTTACCGGGTGTGAGGAGGCTTGCACAGGCTGAGCAGTGAGATTCACAATCAACTGTGGATTTTCCATGGGTTTTTTGAATAAGGACGTTAGTCCGCTCCCTATGGGGAGTAACAATTAATACAACTCAAACCTATTAAATATTATAACAATTAATACAACTCAAACCTATTAAATATTATGACAAAATTTATTGTCAAAATATTTTCAGCCGCATAAATTTTATGTGTGATTTATTCAATGTAAATATTTTATTTATATTCTTCGGATTTGCATTTCTCTCCCCCATCTCATGCTTACTTCTCTATTTTACATTAATAAAAGTCTAGAATTTCGTGTATATATAGATGCATTAAAATAGTTTGTGCAGAGGAGTTTAAATAGTAAATACAGTGCCAAGGCTTAACCAAGCTCAACAAGCTTGATATTTTTGCGGGAAAGGTGTACGTGGCTGGTATTACCGTGTTACAGGTATAATCTTACATATAAGTTTGTGCAGATGAGTTTAAATAATAGTGCCAAGGCTTAACCCAGTTGAACATGCTTGCTATATTTGCTGTAAAGATGTACGTGGTTGGTATTACCTTGTTACAGCCCACCCTCCTGTTTAGATAGTACGTTTTGTAATTAAGTGGACTGTCGTATATATTATTATATTGACGTAAAAGGCAATTAGATATAGAATTTGGTACTATGCACTCCATAGAGACCAAAAACAAATAAAGCTAACAACCAAACTTAAATATTAATGATTTAGTACAGCACATACATGCTCTTAATAGGTCTCAGATAGCACGTAATAGGCCTAGGAAGGATAGGTTAAGATAGTTTCTCTTTTTTTTGGCAACATCAATGAGAACTCTTTCCGGTTTTTCTTATTTGAATAGTACCGATTTTAGACTTTCTAATTGCTGTTTACGTCAATATATGTACAATGTTTCTAATCGTTACTATAAGTAATACCTAAACAGCAGGATTGGCTGCTTGTAAACTTATTTAATTTTGCATATATATATATATATATATATATATATATATATATATATATATATATATATATATATATATATATATATATATATTATATATATATATATATATCTATATATATATATATATTCTTTACTTATTTATGTATTATTCATATATATATACATAAAGCGTCCCGGTAGTACAGTCGGGTTCATAGTCGATGCAGAATCCAACCCGTCCTCAGACCAAGTCCATTCCATCCAGCGGTCGACCCCAAAGACACATTCATAAATTTTAACATGCTGTTCATTCAAAATAGGATATTTCTCAAATATAAATTAATATAATTTTATATAGCATATTGTGCATATTTAGACATGGGTTAGATTAGGCTAGGTGTTTCGATTTTCTTGGCAATTATTTGTATTTGTAGTACGTGGGTGAAACATTTACAGCATTGTGTTTCGAACAAAACTCGTCAGCAATGCACTTGTTCTGGAAGTGTCCGGACGTCATCAATTGTGAGACGTGTGTAAACCGTTTTTCATTCATAAACAGGGGGTTTGGCGGGTGCATGGAATGGACTTTGGCCTTTGTTTATGAAAACAGGAAGCACAATCGAAAATTCCGGATTCAAATCCCGGGCGGGACAGAAATGGTTGAGCACATTTCATTTCACCTAATGCATCTGTTCACCTAGCAGTAAGTAGGTACTCAGGAGTTAATCAGCTTGGTGTGGGGGTTGCATCGTTAGCGAGGTCAGTAAATCGCCCTTGGGGATGGAGAGACCTCGAAATAAGCTTAACGTGTATGAATACACTCTGGCTTCCTGGCCCCTGACACAATGAACTATTATTGATCATAATCAAGAAAGGCGGCCTACTAGATAGATAAAACAATGATGAAAACAAAGAATCGTGCTAAATGGGAATGAATCTGACTGGAGAAATGCGATATGTAGGGTACGTACCAAAGGGTTCCCTTTTGGGGGCATTTTCCCTCTTTTGTCATGTACATCAATGACCTAGAGGAGAATATTACAAGCCATGTAATCAAATTTCCAGATGCCACAAAATTTATGGTAAAGTAGGAAATAATAATGATATCGAAACATAACATAGAGATCTACATGAACTCCACAAATGGTCAGAAGACTAGCAAATGCAATTTTAATATCGACTCTTTAATATCGTTTCTTGCCCGAAACGCCTTGGGTAATCGTGGCTTCATTGATTGGGTAACTCCTGTCCCTTCAATTGCATTTTACTCGTATGTTCTTTGTACACACATTCGTTTGAATAAACATTTGAATTTGTACAAATGCAAGACCTTGCATATGGGGCAGAGCAATCCACGTACGCCACAACTATCAAATTAATACATTGCATTACAGCAGACTGCATGAAGAAGTGCAGAGGATTTAATTTAACACTTTAATATGCGCCCAGCATTCGTGAAAAAAATAGGGCATTGTACGTGCGGCGTTTTGCGCTCTTGAGCGTAACACAAAAAAGTGTATAATCTTTTCACTCTCCTGACACCAATTCTCGAGCTACTTATTTCATTTTGGTATCAATGTGTTGGCAATAAAATTCTCTACAAGATCATATGTATAAAATGTCACCAAAGCATTTGCTATCCCACCACGAAATAAATAAACGTAATCGCTCGCCGTGACGCCCAAACAGCAACAAAATGTTCATACTCTTTTGTTTGTTGTCAGCTCCACATTAGTCCTACAGTGTTAAATTTTATATCACTGAACTTGCAATAAAATTCCCTACATATGCATATCAATGTAGAATCATGATCGCGGCCCACACCAAGAGTGTGTGAAGTGGGCGATTACCCTCGTTGTCAACAATTCAATAGTCTCTCCACTAAGCTACAATACAATGCTGTTCTCAGAAACAGGCCATGTGCCTACTAGAGAAAACGGAAATTTAATTGCAAACATTTTCATACTAACCCCAAGTCGATCGAATAAGAATGGGATTTTATAAAAAAATTAAATAGCGCGGCTATTTACGACGCAGTTGCACAACCGATAGAAAAATTGCCGTCGTGTATTCACGACGCGGTTGCGCGAAAGTGTTTTAATTGGAGTCAAAATCTGTCACTCACTGAAAGTTGCACGACAGGTAGGAGCAGCAGTCATAACTCTAACAAAATCCTTGGAATAATCAAGCGTACCTTTGACCTTAATTACGGAAAAGAAGGCAGTGATACAATTGTATAAATCTGCAATTGTATAAATCTGCAATTGTACAAATTTATACAATTGTATAAATGGGGTGCGCCCCCCATTTAGATTACTGTATAGAGTAATCCAATAGAGCATGGAGACCTCATCTTTGGAAGGACAGGGCTGCTCTGGAGAAAGTGCAACACCAATTAAGCAACAAAAATCTCCTTCCAGTGCTAAGTTAACTCATGTCTCGGGAATGGTTGAGGGCCACAGGGCCAATAAAGCAAACCAGGTATCACAGGGCGGATCTCATTGAAAATTAAAGCACTGAACAATTTGGAAGATGTTGATCCAGACAATTTATTCAAAAGGTCAGATGTAACACAAAGAGCAACGGTTTCAAGCTCAACAAGCCACAATGTAGGGTTGAGAACAGGAGATGCTCTTTCACCCACAGGGTTATAAACTCGTGGAACAGCCTACCCTCCGAAGCCGAAAATGCTAAATCTCTGTTAAATTTTAAAATCCAACTGGAAAAGATCATGAATTCAAATGGGGTGACCTTCGACAAGCCGCAGACTTTCTGTTCTTGTCGAGGCCACTAGTGATTGCGGCCCTTAGATAAATTCGGGTAACTCAGGTCATGGGCCTTTTTGTCAACAAATATCCTTTTTAAAAGGAAACGAACATCATGTAATTCCTAATATATAATATTTAATTATACTATAAAATCTATCTTTATAAGTAAGTGGTATGCTTATATATATAATTTCTACTTTTGTTGTTTGCTATTAATATGAGTATAAATTAGATAAGAAGGATGACTGGTACTGCGTAGGTGCGCAGTGCGATACAGGAGTCGTCGGGTTGCCGAGTGTCTCGACATGATCATACTTCATAGGATCAATTCTATAGTATGATTGCCGAGTTCCTTGTCCGAAACTTGGAATGAATCACGCTGTGATGATGTAGTTAAGTGCAAGCCTCTGAGCGGGAAGCAGTTCTAGGTCCCTGACCTAGAACTTTGATGACCGTTCATTCTCGGTTTACCGGGTGTGAGGAGGCTTGCACAGGCTGAGCAGTGAGATTCACAATCAACTGTGGATTTCCATGGGTTTTTTGAATAAGGACGTTAGTCCGCTCCCTATGGGGTAACAATTAATACAACTCAAACCTATTAATATTATAACAATAATACAACTCAAACCTATTAAATATTATGACAAAATTTATTGTCAAAATATTTTCAGCCGCATAAATTTTATGTGTGATTTATTCAATGTAAATATTTTATTTATATTCTTCGGATTTGCATTTCTCTCCCCATCTCATGCTTACTTCTCTATTTTACATTAATAAAAGTCTAGAATTTCGTGTATATATAGATGCATTAAAATAGTTTGTGCAGAGGAGTTTAAATAGTAAATACAGTGCCAAGGCTTAACCAAGCTCAACAAGCTTGATATTTTTGCGGGAAAGGTGTACGTGGCTGGTATTACCGTGTTACAGGTATATAATCTTACATATAAGTTTGTGCAGATGAGTTTAAATAATAGTGCCAAGGCTTAACCCAGTTGAACATGCTTGCTATATTTGCTGTAAAGATGTACGTGGTTGGTATTACCTTGTTACAGCCCACCCTCCTGTTTAGATAGTACGTTTTGTAATTAAGTGGACTGTCGTATATATTATTATATTGACGTAAAAGGCAATTAGATATAGAATTTGGTACTATGCACTCCATAGAGACCAAAAACAAATAAAGCTAACAACCAAACTTAAATATTAATGATTTAGTACAGCACATACATGCTCTTAATAGGTCTCAGATAGCACGTAATAGGCCTAGGAAGGATAGGTTAAGATAGTTTCTCTTTTTTTTTTGGCAACATCAATGAGAAACTCTTTCCGGTTTTTCTTATTTGAATAGTACCGATTTTAGACTTTCTAATTGCTGTTTACGTCAATATATGTACAATGTTTCTAATCGTTACTATAAGTAATACCTAAACAGCAGGATTGGCTGCTTGTAACTTATTTAATTTTGCAATATATTATATATATATATATATATATATATATATATATATATATAATATATATATATATATATATATATATATATATATATATATATATATATATATCTATATATATATATATATATATATATATATATATTCTTTATTATTTATTTATGTATTCATATATATATACATAAAGCGTCCCGGTAGTACAGTCGGGTTCATAGTCGATGCAGAATCCAACCCGTCCTCAGACCAAGTCCATTCCATCCAGCGGTCGACCCCAAAGACACATTCATAAATTTTAACATGCTGTTCATTCAAAATAGGATATTTCTCAAATATAAATTAATATAATTTTATATAAGCATATTGTGCATATTTAGACATGGGTTAGATTAGGCTAGGTGTTTCGATTTTCTTGGCAATTATTTGTATTTGTAGTACGTGGGTGAAACATTTACAGCATTGTGTTTCGAACAAAACTCGTCAGCAATGCACTTGTTCTGGAAGTGTCCGGACGTCATCAATTGTGAGACGTGTGTAACCGTTTTTCATTCATAAACAGGGGGTTTGGCGGGTGCATGGAATGGACTTTGGCCTTTGTTTATGAAAACAGGAAGCACAATCGAAAATTCCGGATTCAAATCCCGGGCGGGACAGAAATGGTTGAGCACATTTCATTTCACCTAATGCATCTGTTCACCTAGCAGTAAGTAGGTACTCAGGAGTTAATCAGCTTGGTGTGGGGGGTTGCATCGTTAGCGAGGTCAGTAAATCGCCCTTGGGGATGGAGAGACCTCGAAATAAGCTTAACGTGTATGAATACACTATTTGGCTTCCTGGCCCCTGACACAATGAACTATTATTGATCATAATCAAGAAAGGCGGCCTACTATAGATAAAACAATGATGAAAACAAAGAATCGTGCTAAATGGGAATGAATCTGACTGGAGAAATGCGATATGTAGGGTACGTACCAAAGGGTTCCCTTTTGGGGGCATTTTCCCTCTTTTGTCATGTACATCAATGACCTAGAGGAGAATATTACAAGCCATGTAATCAAATTTCCAGATGCCACAAAAATTTGGTAAAGTAGAAATAATAATGATATCGAAACATAACATAGAGATCTACATGAACTCCACAAATGGTCAGAAGACTAGCAAATGCAATTTTAATATCGACTCTTTAATATTTTTCTTGCCCGAAACGCCTTGGGTAATCGTGGCTTCATTGATTGGGTAACTCCTGTCCCTTCAATTGCATTTTACTCGTATGTTCTTTGTACACACATTCGTTTGAATAAACATTTGAATTTGTACAAATGCAAGACCTTGCATATGGGCAGAGCAATCCACGTACGCCACAACTATCAAATTAATAACATTGCATTACAGCAGACTGCATGAAGAAGTGCAGAGGATTTAATTTAACACTTTAATATGCGCCCAGCATTCGTGAAAAAAATAGGGCATTGTACGTGCGGCGTTTTGCGCTCTTGAGCGTAAACACAAAAAAGTGTATAATCTTTTCACTCTCCTGACACCAATTCTCGAGCTACTTATTTCATTTTGGTATCAATGTGTTGGCAATAAAATTCTCTACAAGATCATATGTATAAAATGTCACCAAAGCATTTGCTATCCCACCACGAAATAATAAACGTAATCGCTCGCCGTGACGCCCAAACAGCAACAAAATGTTCATACTCTTTTGTTTGTTGTCAGCTCCACATTAGTCCTACAGTGTTAAATTTTATATCACTGAACTTGCAATAAAATTCCCTACATATGCATATCAATGTAGAATCATGATCGCGGCCCACACCAAGAGTGTGTGAAGTGGGCGATTACCCTCGTTGTCAACAATTCATAGTCTCTCCACTAAGCTACAATACAATGCTGTTCTCAGAAACAGGCCATGTGCCTACTAGAGAAAACGGAATTTTAATTGCAAACATTTTCATACTAACCCCAAGTCGATCGAATAAGAATGGGATTTTATAAAAAAAATTAAATAGCGCGGCTATTTACGACGCAGTTGCACAACCGATAGAAAAATTGCCGTCGTGTATTCACGACGCGGTTGCGCGAAAGTGTTTTAATTGGAGTCAAAATCTGTCACTCACTGAAAGTTGCACGACAGGTAGGAGCAGCAGTCATAACTCTAACAAAATCCTTGGAATAATCAAGCGTACCTTTGACCTTAATTACGGAAAAGAAGGCAGTGATACAATTGTATAAATCTGCAATTGTATAAATCTGCAATTGTACAAATTTATACAATGTATAAATGGGGTGCGCCCCCCATTTAGATTACTGTATAGAGTAATCCAATAGAGCATGGAGACCTCATCTTTGGAAGGACAGGGCTGCTCTGGAGAAAGTGCAACACCAATTAAGCACAAAAATCTCCTTCCAGTGCTAAGTTAACTCATGTCTCGGGAATGGTTGAGGGCCACAGGGCCAACAATAAAGCAAACCAGGTATCACAGGGCGGATCTCATTGAAAATTAAAGCACTGAACAATTTGGAAGATGTTGATCCAGACAATTTATTCAAAAGGTCAGATGTAACACAAAGAGCAACGGTTTCAAGCTCAACAAGCCACAATGTAGGGTTGAGAACAGGAGATGCTCTTTCACCCACAGGGTTATAAACTCGTGGAACAGCCTACCCTCCGAAGCCGAAAATGCTAAATCTCTGTTAAATTTTAAAATCCAACTGGAAAAGATCATGAATTCAAATGGGGTGACCTTCGACAAGCCGCAGACTTTCTGTTCTTGTCGAGGCCACTAGTGATTGCGGCCCTTATAAATTCGGGTAACTCAGGTCATGGGCCTTTTTGTCAACAAATATCCTTTTTAAAAGGAAACGAACATCATGTAATTCCTAATATATAATTTAATTATACTATAAATCTATCTTTATAAGTAAGTGGTATGCTTATATATAATTTCTACTTTTGTTGTTTGCTATTAATATGAGTATAAATTAGATAGAAGGATGACTGGTACTGCGTAGGTGCGCAGTGCGATACAGGGTCGTCGGGTTGCCGAGTGTCTCGACATGATCATACTTCATAGGATCAATTCTATAGTATGATTGCCGAGTTCCTTGTCCGAAACTGGAATGAATCACGCTGTGATGATGTTTAAGTGCAAGCCTCTGAGCGGGAAGCAGTTCTAGGTCCCTGACCTAGACCTTGATGACCGTTCATTCTCGGTTTACCGGGTGTGAGAGGCTTGCACAGGCTGAGCAGTGAGATTCACAATCAACTGTGGATTTTCCATGGGTTTTTTGAATAAGGACGTTAGTCCGCTCCCTATGGGGAGTAACAATTAATACAACTCAAACCTATTAAATATTTAACAATTAATACAACTCAAACCTATTAATATTATGACAAAATTTATTGTCAAAATATTTTTCAGCCGCATAAATTTTATGTGTGATTTATTCAATGTAAATATTGTTATTTATATTCTTCGGATGCATTTCTCTCCCCATCTCATGCTTACTTCTCTATTTTACATTAATAAAAGTCTAGAATTTCGTGTATATATAGATGTCATAAAATAGTTTGTTGCATAGGATTTTAAATAGTAATACAGTGCCAAGGCTTACACCAAGCTCAACAAGCTTGATAATTTTGCGGGAAAGGTGTACGTGGCTGGTATTACCGTTTTACAGGTATATAATCTTACATATAAGTTTGTGCAGATGAGTTTAAATAATAGTGCCAAGGCTTAACCCATTGAACATGCTTTGCTATATTTGCTGTAAGATGTACGTGGTTGGTATTACCTTGTTACAGCCCACCCTCCTGTTTAGATAGTACGTTTTGTAATTAAAGTGACTGTCGTATGTATTATTTATTGACGTAAAGGCAATTAGATATAGATTTGGTACTATGCACTCCATAGAGAACCAAAAACAAATAAAGCTATACAACCAAACTTAAATATTATTGATTTAGTACAGCACCTACAATGCCTTAATAGGTCTCAGATAGCACGTAATAGCCTAGGAGGATAGGGTTAGATAGTTTTCTCTTATTTTTTTTGCGGCAACAATCATGAGAAACTCTTTCCGGTTTTTCTTATATTGAATAGTACCCGATTTTAGACTTTTCTAATGCTGCTGTATTACGTCACTATTTTACAATGTTTCTAATCGTTACTCAATATTCTAGTAATTATCTAAGCAGCATTTTATTATATAGCATGCTTATTAATATATATATTAATTATGCCATATATATATATATATATATACTATTATTTATGTAGTTCATATATTTATATCATCATAAAGCGTCCCGTAGTACAGTCGGTATTCATAGTCTGATGCAGAATCCAACCCGTCCTCAGACCAAGCCCATTCCATCCAGCGTTCGACCCCAAAGACACATTCATAAATTTTAACATGCTGTTCATATCACAATCAAATAGGATATTTCTCAAATATAAATTAATATAATTTTTATAAAGCATATTGTGCATATTTAGACTGGTTAGATTAGGCTAGGTGTTTCGATTTTTCTTTGCATTATTTGTATTTGTAGTACGTGGGTGAAACATTACAGCATTGGTTTCGAACAAAACTCGTCAGCACTATGCACTGTTCTGGAAGTGTCCGGACGTCCATCAATTGTGAGACGTGTGTAACCGTTTTTTTCATTCATAAACAGGGGGTTTGGCGGGTGCATGGAATGGACTTTGGCCTTTGTTTATGAAAACGGAAGCACATCGAAATTCCGGATTCAAATCCCGGGCGGGACAGAAATGGTTGAGCACATTTCATTTCACCTAATGCATCTGTTCACCTAGCAGTAGTAGGTACTCAGGAGTTATCAGCTTGGTGTGGGGTTGCCTTCGTTAGCGAGGTCAGTAATCGCCCTTGGATGAGAGACCTCGAAATAAGCTTGTGTATTCATACACGTTAAGCTTATTTGAGGTCTCTCCATCCCAAGGGCGATTTACTGACCTCGCTAACGATGCAACCCCCCCACACCAAGCTGATTACCTCCTGATACCTACTTACTGCTAGGTGAACAGAGCATTAGGTGAAATGAAATGTGCTCAACCATTTCTGTCCCGCCCGGATTTGAATCCGGAATTTTCGATTGTGCTTCCTGTTTTCATAAACAAAGGCCAAAGTCCATTCCATGCACCCGCCAAAACCCCTGTTTATGAATGAAAACGGTTTACACACGTCTCCACAATTGATGACGTCCGGACACTTCCAGAAACAAGTGCATTGCTGACGATTTTTTTGTTCGAAACACAATGCTGTAAATTTTCACCCACGTACTACAAATACAAATAATTGCCAAGAAATCGAAACACCTAGCCTAATCTAACCCATGTCTAAATATGCACAATATGCTTATATAAAATTATATTATTTATATTTGAGAATATCCTATTTTGAATGAACAGCATGTTAAAATTTATGAATGTGTCTTGGGGTCGACCGCTGGATGGAATGGACTTGGTCTGAGGACGGTTTGGATCTGCATCGACTATGAACCCGACTGTACTACCGGGACGCTTTATGTATATATATATGAACCTCCATAAATCAATTCAAGTAAGAATATCTATATTATATCTATATATAGCTTATATATATATATATATTATATATATATATCTATATATATATATATATATATATATGCAAAATTAAATAAGTTTACCAGCAGCCAATCCTGCTGTTTAGGTATTACTTATAGTAACGATTAGAAACATTGTACATATATTGACGTAACAGCAATTAGAAAGTCTAAAATCGGTACTATTCAAATAAGAAAAACCGGAAAGAGTTTCTCATTGATGTTGCCAAAAAAAAAGAGAAACTATCTTAACCTATCCTTCCTAGGCCTATTACGTGCTATCTGAGACCTATTAGAGCATGTATGTGCTGTACTAAATCATTAATATAAGTTTGGTTGTTAGCTTTATTTGTTTTTGGTCTCTATGGAGTGCATAGTACCAATTCTATATCTAATTGCCTTTTACGTCAATATAATATATATACGACAGTCCACTTAATTACAAAACGTACTATCTAAACGGAGGGTGGGCTGTAACCAGGTAATACCAACCACGTACATCTTTACAGCAAATATAGCAAGCATGTTCAACTGGGTTAAGCCTTGGCACTATTATTTAAACTCATCTGCACAAACTTATATGTAAGATTATATACCTGTAACACGGTAATACCAGCCACGTACACCTTTCCCGCAAAATATCAAGCTTGTTGAGCTTGTTAAGCCTTGGCACTGTATTTACTATTTAAACTCCTCTGCACAAACTATTTTAATGCATCTATATATACACGAAATTCTAGACTTTTATTAATGTAAAATAGAGAAGTAAGCATGAGATGGGGAGAGAATGCAAATCCGAAGAATATAAATAAAATATTTACATTGAATAATCACACATAAATTTATGCGGCTGAAAATATTTTGACAATAAATTTTGTCATAATATTTAATAGGTTTGAGTTGTATTAATTGTTATAATATTTAATAGGTTTGAGTTGTATTAATTGTTACTCCCCATAGGGAGCGGACTAACGTCCTTATTCAAAAAACCCATGGAAAATCCACAGTTGATTGTGAATCTCACTGCTCAGCCTGTGCAAGCCTCCTCACACCCGGTAAACCGAGAATGAACGGTCATCAAAGTTCTAGGTCAGGGACCTAGAACTGCTTCCCGCTCAGAGGCTTGCACTTAACTACATCATCACAGCGTGATTCATTCCAAGTTTCGGACAAGGAACTCGGCAATCATACTATAGAATTGATCCTATGAAGTATGATCATGTCGAGACACTCGGCAACCCGACGACTCCTGTATCGCACTGCGCACCTACGCAGTACCAGTCATCCTTCTTATCTAATTTATACTCATATTAATAGCAAACAACAAAAGTAGAATTATATATATAAGCATACCACTTACTTATAAAGATAGATTTTATAGTATAATTAAATATTATATATTAGGAATTACATGATGTTCGTTTCCTTTTAAAAAGGATATTTGTTGACAAAAAGGCCCATGACCTGAGTTACCCGAATTTATCTAAGGGCCGCAATCACTAGTGGCCTCGACAAGAACAGAAAGTCTGCGGCTTGTCGAAGGTCACCCCATTTGAATTCATGATCTTTTCCAGTTGGATTTTAAAATTTAACAGAGATTTAGCATTTTCGGCTTCGGAGGGTAGGCTGTTCCACGAGTTTATAACCCTGTGGGTGAAAGAGCATCTCCTGTTCTCAACCCTACATTGTGGCTTGTTGAGCTTGAAACCGTTGCTCTTTGTGTTACATCTGACCTTTTGAATAAATTGTCTGGATCAACATCTTCCAAATTGTTCAGTGCTTTAATTTTCAATGAGATCCGCCCTGTGATACCTGGTTTGCTTTATTGTTGGCCCTGTGGCCCTCAACCATTCCCGAGACATGAGTTAACTTAGCACTGGAAGGAGATTTTTGTTGCTTAATTGGTGTTGCACTTTCTCCAGAGCAGCCCTGTCCTTCCAAAGATGAGGTCTCCATGCTCTATTGGATTACTCTATACAGTAATCTAAATGGGGGGCGCACCCCATTTATACAATTGTATAAATTTGTACAATTGCAGATTTATACAATTGCAGATTTATACAATTGTATCACTGCCTTCTTTTCCGTAATTAAGGTCAAAGGTACGCTTGATTATTCCAAGGATTTTGTTAGAGTTATGACTGCTGCTCCTACCTGTCGTGCAACTTTCAGTGAGTGACAGATTTTGACTCCAATTAAAACACTTTCGCGCAACCGCGTCGTGAATACACGACGGCAATTTTTCTATCGGTTGTGCAACTGCGTCGTAAATAGCCGCGCTATTTAATTTTTTTTATAAAATCCCATTCTTATTCGATCGACTTGGGGTTAGTATGAAAATGTTTGCAATTAAATTTCCGTTTTCTCTAGTAGGCACATGGCCTGTTTCTGAGAACAGCATTGTATTGTAGCTTAGTGGAGAGACTATTGAATTGTTGACAACGAGGGTAATCGCCCACTTCACACACTCTTGGTGTGGGCCGCGATCATGATTCTACATTGATATGCATATGTAGGGAATTTTATTGCAAGTTCAGTGATATAAATTTAACACTGTAGGACTAATGTGGAGCTGACAACAAACAAAGAGTATGAACATTTTGTTGCTGTTTGGGCGTCACGGCGAGCGATTACGTTTATTTATTTCGTGGTGGGATAGCAAATGCTTTGGTGACATTTTATACATATGATCTTGTAGAGAATTTTATTGCCAACACATTGATACCAAAATGAAATAAGTAGCTCGAGAATTGGTGTCAGGAGAGTGAAAAGATTATACACTTTTTTGTGTTTACGCTCAAGAGCGCAAAACGCCGCACGTACAATGCCCTATTTTTTTCACGAATGCTGGGCGCATATTAAAGTGTTAAATTAAATCCTCTGCACTTCTTCATGCAGTCTGCTGTAATGCAATGTTATTAATTTGATAGTTGTGGCGTACGTGGATTGCTCTGCCCCATATGCAAGGTCTTGCATTTGTACAAATTCAAATGTTTATTCAAACGAATGTGTGTACAAAGAACATACGAGTAAAATGCAATTGAAGGGACAGGAGTTACCCAATCAATGAAGCCACGATTACCCAAGGCGTTTCGGGCAAGAAACGATATTAAAGAGTCGATATTAAAATTGCATTTGCTAGTCTTCTGACCATTTGTGGAGTTCATGTAGATCTCTATGTTATGTTTCGATATCATTATTATTTCCTACTTTACCATAAATTTTTGTGGCATCTGGAAATTTGATTACATGGCTTGTAATATTCTCCTCTAGGTCATTGATGTACATGACAAAAGAGGGAAAATGCCCCCAAAAGGGAACCCTTTGGTACGTACCCTACATATCGCATTTCTCCAGTCAGATTCATTCCCATTTAGCACGATTCTTTGTTTTCATCATTGTTTTTCTATCTAGTAGGCCGCCTTTCTTGATTATGATCAATAATAGTTCATTGTGTCAGGGGCCAGGAAGCCAAATAGTGTATTCATACACGTTAAGCTTATTTCGAGGTCTCTCCATCCCCAAGGGCGATTTACTGACCTCGCTAACGATGCAACCCCCCACACCAAGCTGATTAACTCCTGAGTACCTACTTACTGCTAGGTGAACAGATGCATTAGGTGAAATGAAATGTGCTCAACCATTTCTGTCCCGCCCGGGATTTGAATCCGGAATTTTCGATTGTGCTTCCTGTTTTCATAAACAAAGGCCAAAGTCCATTCCATGCACCCGCCAAACCCCCTGTTTATGAATGAAAAACGGTTTACACACGTCTCACAATTGATGACGTCCGGACACTTCCAGAACAAGTGCATTGCTGACGAGTTTTGTTCGAAACACAATGCTGTAAATGTTTCACCCACGTACTACAAATACAAATAATTGCCAAGAAAATCGAAACACCTAGCCTAATCTAACCCATGTCTAAATATGCACAATATGCTTATATAAATTATATTAATTTATATTTGAGAAATATCCTATTTTGAATGAACAGCATGTTAAAATTTATGAATGTGTCTTTGGGGTCGACCGCTGGATGGAATGGACTTGGTCTGAGGACGGGTTGGATTCTGCATCGACTATGAACCCGACTGTACTACCGGGACGCTTTATGTATATATATATGAATACATAAATAAATAAGTAAAGAATATATATATATATATATATATATATCTATATATATATATATATATATATATATATATATATATATATATATATATATATATATATATATATATATATATCTATATATATATATATATATATATATATATGCAAATTAAATAAGTTTACAAGCAGCCAATCCTGCTGTTTAGGTATTACTTATAGTAACGATTAGAAACATTGTACATATATTGACGTAAACAGCAATTAGAAAGTCTAAAATCGGTACTATTCAAATAAGAAAAACCGGAAAGAGTTTCTCATTGATGTTGCCAAAAAAAAGAGAAACTATCTTAACCTATCCTTCCTAGGCCTATTACGTGCTATCTGAGACCTATTAAGAGCATGTATGTGCTGTACTAAATCATTAATATTTAAGTTTGGTTGTTAGCTTTATTTGTTTTTGGTCTCTATGGAGTGCATAGTACCAAATTCTATATCTAATTGCCTTTTACGTCAATATAATAATATATACGACAGTCCACTTAATTACAAAACGTACTATCTAAACAGGAGGGTGGGCTGTAACAAGGTAATACCAACCACGTACATCTTTACAGCAAATATAGCAAGCATGTTCAACTGGGTTAAGCCTTGGCACTATTATTAAACTCATCTGCACAAACTTATATGTAAGATTATATACCTGTAACACGGTAATACCAGCCACGTACACCTTTCCCGCAAAAATATCAAGCTTGTTGAGCTTGGTTAAGCCTTGGCACTGTATTTACTATTTAAACTCCTCTGCACAAACTATTTTAATGCATCTATATATACACGAAATTCTAGACTTTTATTAATGTAAAATAGAGAAGTAAGCATGAGATGGGGAGAGAAATGCAAATCCGAAGAATATAAATAAAATATTTACATTGAATAAATCACACATAAATTTATGCGGCTGAAAATATTTTGACAATAAATTTTGTCATAATATTTAATAGGTTTGAGTTGTATTAATTGTTATAATATTTAATAGGTTTGAGTTGTATTAATTGTTACTCCCCATAGGGCGGACTAACGTCCTTATTCAAAAAACCCATGGAAAATCCACAGTTGATTGTGAATCTCACTGCTCAGCCTGTGCAAGCCTCCTCACACCCGGTAAACCGAGAATGAACGGTCATCAAAGTTCTAGGTCAGGGACCTAGAACTGCTTCCCGCTCAGAGGCTTGCACTTAACTACATCATCACAGCGTGATTCATTCCAAGTTTCGGACAAGGAACTCGGCAATCATACTATAGAATTGATCCTATGAAGTATGATCATGTCGAGACACTCGGCAACCCGACGACTCCTGTATCGCACTGCGCACCTACGCAGTACCAGTCATCCTTCTTATCTAATTTATACTCATATTAATAGCAAACAACAAAGTAGAAATTATATATATAAGCATACCACTTACTTATAAAGATAGATTTTATAGTATAATTAATATTATATATTAGGAATTACATGATGTTCGTTTCCTTTTAAAAAGGATATTTGTTGACAAAAAGGCCCATGACCTGAGTTACCCGAATTTATCTAAGGGCCGCAATCACTAGTGGCCTCGACAAGAACAGAAAGTCTGCGGCTTGTCGAAGGTCACCCCATTTGAATTCATGATCTTTTCCAGTTGGATTTTAAAATTTAACAGAGATTTAGCATTTTCGGCTTCGGAGGGTAGGCTGTTCCACGAGTTTATAACCCTGTGGGTGAAAGAGCATCTCCTGTTCTCAACCCTACATTGTGGCTTGTTGAGCTTGAAACCGTTGCTCTTTGTGTTACATCTGACCTTTTGAATAAATTGTCTGGATCAACATCTTCCAAATTGTTCAGTGCTTTAATTTTCAATGAGATCCGCCCTGTGATACCTGGTTTGCTTTATTGTTGGCCCTGTGGCCCTCAACCATTCCCGAGACATGAGTTAACTTAGCACTGGAAGGAGATTTTTGTTGCTTAATTGGTGTTGCACTTTCTCCAGAGCAGCCCTGTCCTTCCAAAGATGAGGTCTCCATGCTCTATTGGATTACTCTATACAGTAATCTAAATGGGGGGCGCACCCCATTTATACAATTGTATAAATTTGTACAATTGCAGATTTATACAATTGCAGATTTATACAATTGTATCACTGCCTTCTTTTCCGTAATTAAGGTCAAAGGTACGCTTGATTATTCCAAGGATTTTGTTAGAGTTATGACTGCTGCTCCTACCTGTCGTGCAACTTTCAGTGAGTGACAGATTTTGACTCCAATTAAAACACTTTCGCGCAACCGCGTCGTGAATACACGACGGCAATTTTTCTATCGGTTGTGCAACTGCGTCGTAAATAGCCGCGCTATTTAATTTTTTTTATAAAATCCCATTCTTATTCGATCGACTTGGGGTTAGTATGAAAATGTTTGCAATTAAATTTCCGTTTTCTCTAGTAGGCACATGGCCTGTTTCTGAGAACAGCATTGTATTGTAGCTTAGTGGAGAGACTATTGAATTGTTGACAACGAGGGTAATCGCCCACTTCACACACTCTTGGTGTGGGCCGCGATCATGATTCTACATTGATATGCATATGTAGGGAATTTTATTGCAAGTTCAGTGATATAAAATTTAACACTGTAGGACTAATGTGGAGCTGACAACAAACAAAAGAGTATGAACATTTTGTTGCTGTTTGGGCGTCACGGCGAGCGATTACGTTTATTTATTTCGTGGTGGGATAGCAAATGCTTTGGTGACATTTTATACATATGATCTTGTAGAGAATTTTATTGCCAACACATTGATACCAAAATGAAATAAGTAGCTCGAGAATTGGTGTCAGGAGAGTGAAAAGATTATACACTTTTTGTGTTTACGCTCAAGAGCGCAAAACGCCGCACGTACAATGCCCTATTTTTTTCACGAATGCTGGGCGCATATTAAAGTGTTAAATTAAATCCTCTGCACTTCTTCATGCAGTCTGCTGTAATGCAATGTTATTAATTTGATAGTTGTGGCGTACGTGGATTGCTCTGCCCCATATGCAAGGTCTTGCATTTGTACAAATTCAAATGTTTATTCAAACGAATGTGTGTACAAAGAACATACGAGTAAAATGCAATTGAAGGGACAGGAGTTACCCAATCAATGAAGCCACGATTACCCAAGGCGTTTCGGGCAAGAAACGATATTAAAGAGTCGATATTAAAATTGCATTTGCTAGTCTTCTGACCATTTGTGGAGTTCATGTAGATCTCTATGTTATGTTTCGATATCATTATTATTTCCTACTTTACCATAAATTTTTGTGGCATCTGGAAATTTGATTACATGGCTTGTAATATTCTCCTCTAGGTCATTGATGTACATGACAAAAGAGGGAAAATGCCCCCAAAAGGGAACCCTTTGGTACGTACCCTACATATCGCATTTCTCCAGTCAGATTCATTCCCATTTAGCACGATTCTTTGTTTTCATCATTGTTTTATCTATCTAGTAGGCCGCCTTTCTTGATTATGATCAATAATAGTTCATTGTGTCAGGGGCCAGGAAGCCAAATAGTGTATTCATACACGTTAAGCTTATTTCGAGGTCTCTCCATCCCCAAGGGCGATTTACTGACCTCGCTAACGATGCAACCCCCCACACCAAGCTGATTAACTCCTGAGTACCTACTTACTGCTAGGTGAACAGATGCATTAGGTGAAATGAAATGTGCTCAACCATTTCTGTCCCGCCGGGATTTGAATCCGGAATTTTCGATTGTGCTTCCTGTTTTCATAAACAAAGGCCAAAGTCCATTCCATGCACCCGCCAAACCCCCTGTTTATGAATGAAAAACGGTTTACACACGTCTCACAATTGATGACGTCCGGACACTTCCAGAACAGTGCATTGCTGACGAGTTTTGTTCGAAACACAATGCTGTAAATGTTTCACCCACGTACTACAAATACAAATAATTGCCAAGAAAATCGAAACACCTAGCCTAATCTAACCCATGTCTAAATATGCACAATATGCTTATATAAAATTATATTAATTTATATTTGAGAAATATCCTATTTTGAATGAACAGCATGTTAAAATTTATGAATGTGTCTTTGGGGTCGACCGCTGGATGGAATGGACTTGGTCTGAGGACGGGTTGGATTCTGCATCGACTATGAACCCGACTGTACTACCGGGACGCTTTATGTATATATATATGAATACATAAATAATAAGTAAAGAATATATATATAATATATATATATATATATATATATATATATATATTATATATATATATATATATATATATATATATATATATATATATATATATATATATA
Organism: Procambarus virginalis; assembly: GCA_020271785.1. NCBI lineage: Eukaryota > Metazoa > Arthropoda > Malacostraca > Decapoda > Cambaridae > Procambarus > Procambarus virginalis. The sequence goes on along the minus strand of WNGS01005161.1, from coordinate 52,602 downwards.
TATATATATATATGCAAAATTAAATAAGTTTACAAGCAGCCAATCCTGCTGTTTAGGTATTACTTATAGTAACGATTAGAAACATTGTACATATATTGACGTAAACAGCAATTAGAAAGTCTAAAATCGGTACTATTCAAATAAGAAAACCGGAAAGAGTTTCTCATTGATGTTGCCAAAAAAAAGAGAAACTATCTTAACCTATCCTTCCTAGGCCTATTACGTGCTATCTGAGACCTATTAAGAGCATGTATGTGCTGTACTAAATCATTAATATTTAAGTTTGGTTGTTAGCTTTATTTGTTTTTGGTCTCTATGGAGTGCATAGTACCAAATTCTATATCTAATTGCCTTTTACGTCAATATAATAATATATACGACAGTCCACTTAATTACAAAACGTACTATCTAAACAGGAGGGTGGGCTGTAACAGGTAATACCAACCACGTACATCTTTACAGCAAATATAGCAAGCATGTTCAACTGGGTTAAGCCTTGGCACTATTATTTAAACTCATCTGCACAAACTTATATGTAAGATTATATACCTGTAACACGGTAATACCAGCCACGTACACCTTTCCCGCAAAAATATCAAGCTTGTTGAGCTTGGTTAAGCCTTGGCACTGTATTTACTATTTAAACTCCTCTGCACAAACTATTTTAATGCATCTATATATACACGAAATTCTAGACTTTTATTAATGTAAAATAGAGAAGTAAGCATGAGATGGGGAGAGAAATGCAAATCCGAAGAATATAAATAAAATATTTACATTGAATAAATCACACATAAAATTTATGCGGCTGAAAATATTTTGACAATAAATTTTGTCATAATATTTAATAGGTTTGAGTTGTATTAATTGTTATAATATTTAATAGGTTTGAGTTGTATTAATTGTTACTCCCCATAGGGAGCGGACTAACGTCCTTATTCAAAAACCCATGGAAAATCCACAGTTGATTGTGAATCTCACTGCTCAGCCTGTGCAAGCCTCCTCACACCCGGTAAACCGAGAATGAACGGTCATCAAAGTTCTAGGTCAGGGACCTAGAACTGCTTCCCGCTCAGAGGCTTGCACTTAACTACATCATCACAGCGTGATTCATTCCAAGTTTCGGACAAGGAACTCGGCAATCATACTATAGAATTGATCCTATGAAGTATGATCATGTCGAGACACTCGGCAACCCGACGACTCCTGTATCGCACTGCGCACCTACGCAGTACCAGTCATCCTTCTTATCTAATTTATACTCATATTAATAGCAAACAACAAAAGTAGAAATTATATATAAGCATACCACTTACTTATAAAGATAGATTTTATAGTATAATTAAATATTATATATTAGGAATTACATGATGTTCGTTTCCTTTAAAAAGGATATTTGTTGACAAAAAGGCCCATGACCTGAGTTACCCGAATTTATCTAAGGGCCGCAATCACTAGTGGCCTCGACAAGAACAGAAAGTCTGCGGCTTGTCGAAGGTCACCCCATTTGAATTCATGATCTTTTCCAGTTGGATTTTAAAATTTAACAGAGATTTAGCATTTTCGGCTTCGGAGGGTAGGCTGTTCCACGAGTTTATAACCCTGTGGGTGAAAGAGCATCTCCTGTTCTCAACCCTACATTGTGGCTTGTTGAGCTTGAAACCGTTGCTCTTTGTGTTACATCTGACCTTTTGAATAATTGTCTGGATCAACATCTTCCAAATTGTTCAGTGCTTTAATTTTCAATGAGATCCGCCCTGTGATACCTGGTTTGCTTTATTGTTGGCCCTGTGGCCCTCAACCATTCCCGAGACATGAGTTAACTTAGCACTGGAAGGAGATTTTTGTTGCTTAATTGGTGTTGCACTTTCTCCAGAGCAGCCCTGTCCTTCCAAAGATGAGGTCTCCATGCTCTATTGGATTACTCTATACAGTAATCTAAATGGGGGCGCACCCCATTTATACAATTGTATAAATTTGTACAATTGCAGATTTATACAATTGCAGATTTATACAATTGTATCACTGCCTTCTTTTCCGTAATTAAGGTCAAAGGTACGCTTGATTATTCCAAGGATTTTGTTAGAGTTATGACTGCTGCTCCTACCTGTCGTGCAACTTTCAGTGAGTGACAGATTTTGACTCCAATTAAAACACTTTCGCGCAACCGCGTCGTGAATACACGACGGCAATTTTTCTATCGGTTGTGCAACTGCGTCGTAAATAGCCGCGCTATTTAATTTTTTTATAAAATCCCATTCTTATTCGATCGACTTGGGGTTAGTATGAAAATGTTTGCAATTAAATTTCCGTTTTCTCTAGTAGGCACATGGCCTGTTTCTGAGAACAGCATTGTATTGTAGCTTAGTGGAGAGACTATTGAATTGTTGACAACGAGGGTAATCGCCCACTTCACACACTCTTGGTGTGGGCCGCGATCATGATTCTACATTGATATGCATATGTAGGGATTTTATTGCAAGTTCAGTGATATAAAATTTAACACTGTAGGACTAATGTGGAGCTGACAACAAACAAAAGAGTATGAACATTTTGTTGCTGTTTGGGCGTCACGGCGAGCGATTACGTTTTATTTATTTCGTGGTGGGATAGCAAATGCTTTGGTGACATTTTATACATATGATCTTGTAGAGAATTTTATTGCCAACACATTGATACCAAAATGAAATAAGTAGCTCGAGAATTGGTGTCAGGAGAGTGAAAAGATTATACACTTTTTTGTGTTTACGCTCAAGAGCGCAAAACGCCGCACGTACAATGCCCTATTTTTTTTCACGAATGCTGGGCGCATATTAAAGTGTTAAATTAAATCCTCTGCACTTCTTCATGCAGTCTGCTGTAATGCAATGTTATTAATTTGATAGTTGTGGCGTACGTGGATTGCTCTGCCCCATATGCAAGGTCTTGCATTTGTACAAATTCAAATGTTTATTCAAACGAATGTGTGTACAAAGAACATACGAGTAAAATGCAATTGAAGGGACAGGAGTTACCCAATCAATGAAGCCACGATTACCCAAGGCGTTTCGGGCAAGAAACGATATTAAAGAGTCGATATTAAAATTGCATTTGCTAGTCTTCTGACCATTTGTGGAGTTCATGTAGATCTCTATGTTATGTTTCGATATCATTATTATTTCCTACTTTACCATAAATTTTTGTGGCATCTGGAAATTTGATTACATGGCTTGTAATATTCTCCTCTAGGTCATTGATGTACATGACAAAAGAGGAAAATGCCCCCAAAGGGAACCCTTTGGTACGTACCCTACATATCGCATTTCTCCAGTCAGATTCATTCCCATTTAGCACGATTCTTTGTTTTCATCATTGTTTTATCTATCTAGTAGGCCGCCTTTCTTGATTATGATCAATAATAGTTCATGTGTCAGGGGCCAGGAAGCCAAATAGTGTATTCATACACGTTAAGCTTATTTCGAGGTCTCTCCATCCCCAAGGGCGATTTACTGACCTCGCTAACGATGCAACCCCCCACACCAAGCTGATTAACTCCTGAGTACCTACTTACTGCTAGGTGAACAGATGCATTAGGTGAAATGAAATGTGCTCAACCATTTCTGTCCCGCCCGGGATTTGAATCCGGAATTTTCGATTGTGCTTCCTGTTTTCATAAACAAAGGCCAAAGTCCATTCCATGCACCCGCCAAACCCCCTGTTTATGAATGAAAAACGGTTTACACACGTCTCACAATTGATGACGTCCGGACACTTCCAGAACAAGTGCATTGCTGACGAGTTTTGTTCGAAACACAATGCTGTAAATGTTTCACCCACGTACTACAAATACAAATAATTGCCAAGAAATCGAAACACCTAGCCTAATCTAACCCATGTCTAAATATGCACAATATGCTTATATAAATTATATAATTTATATTTGAGAAATATCCTATTTTGAATGAACAGCATGTTAAAATTTATGAATGTGTCTTTGGGGTCGACCGCTGGATGGAATGGACTTGGTCTGAGGACGGGTTGGATTCTGCATCGACTATGAACCCGACTGTACTACCGGGACGCTTTATGTATATATATATGAATACATAAATAAATAAATAAGAATCTTATATATATATATATATATATAGATATATATATATTATATATATATTATATATATTATATATATATATATATATATATATATATATATATATATATATTATATGCAAAATTAACTAAGTTTACACAGCCAATCCTGCTGTTTAGGTATTACTTATAGTAACGATTAGAAACATTGTACATATATTGACGTAAACAGCAATTAGAAAGTCTAAAATCGGTACTATTCAAATAGAAAAACCGGAAAGAGTTTCTCATTGATGTTGCCAAAAAAAAGAGAAACTATCTTAACCTATCCTTCCTAGGCCTATTACGTGCTATCTGAGACCTATTAAGAGCATGTATGTGCTGTACTAAATCATTATATTTAAGTTTGGTTGTTAGCTTTATTTGTTTTTGTCTCTATGGAGTGCATAGTACCAAATTCTATATCTAATTGCCTTTTACGTCAATATATAATATATACGACAGTCCACTTAATTACAAAACGTACTATCTAAACAGGAGGGTGGGCTGTAACAAGGTAATACCAACCACGTACATCTTTACAGCAAATATAGCAAGCATGTTCAACTGGGTTAAGCCTTGGCACTATTATTTAAACTCTCTGCACAAACTTATATGTAAGATTATATACCTGTAACACGGTAATACCAGCCACGTACACCTTTCCCGCAAAAATATCAAGCTTGTTGAGCTTGGTTAAGCCTTGGCACTGTATTTACTATTTAAACTCCTCTGCACAAACTATTTTAATGCATCTATATATACACGAAATTCTAGACTTTTATTATGTAAAATAGAGAAGTAAGCATGAGATGGGGAGAGAAATGCAATCCGAAGAATATAAATAAATATTTACATTGAATAAATCACACATAAATTTATGCGGCTGAAAATATTTTGACAATAAATTTTGTCATAATATTTAATAGGTTTGAGTTGTATTAATTGTTATAATATTTAATAGGTTTGAGTTGTATTAATTGTTACTCCCCATAGGGAGCGGACTAACGTCCTTATTCAAAAACCCATGGAAATCCACAGTTGATTGTGAATCTCACTGCTCAGCCTGTGCAAGCCTCCTCACACCCGGTAACCGAGAATGAACGGTCATCAAAGTTCTAGGTCGGGACCTAGAACTGCTTCCCGCTCAGGCTGCACTTAACTACATCATCACATGCGTGATTCATTCCAATTTCGGACAAGGAACTCGGCAATCATACTATAGAATTGATCCTATGAAGTATGATCATGTCGAGACACTCGGCAACCCGACGACTCCTGTATCGCACTGCGCACCTACGCAGTACCAGTCATCCTTCTTATCTAATTTATACTCATATTAATAGCAAACACACAAAAGTAGAAATTATATATATAAGCATACCACTTACTTATAAGATAGATTTTATAGTATAATTAAATATTATATATTAGGAATTACATGATGTTCGTTTCCTTTTAAAAAGGATATTTGTTGACACAAAGGCCCATGACCTGATTTCCCCGAATTTATCTAAGGGCCGCAATACTAGTGGCCTCGACAAGAACAGAAAGTCTGCGGCTTGTCGAAGTCACCCCATTTGAATTCATGATCTTTTCCCTTGGATTTAAAATTTAACAGAGATTTAGCATTTTCGGCTTCGGAGGGTAGGCTGTTCCACGATTTTATAACCCTGTGGGTAAAGAGCATCTCCTGCTCAACCCTACATTGATGGCTTGTTTGAGCTTGAAACCGTTGCTCTTTGTGTTTACATCTGACCTTTTGAATAAATTGTCTGGATCAACATCTTCCAATTGTTCAGTGCTTTAATTTTCAATGAGATCCGCCCTGTGATACCTGGTTTGCTTTATTGTTGGCCCTGTGGCCCAACCATTCCCGAGACATGAGTTAACTTAGCACTGGAGGAGATTTTTTGCTTAATTGGTGTTGCACTTTCTCCAGAGCAGCCCTGTCCTTCCAAAGATGAGGTCTCCATGCTCTATTGGATTACTCTATACAGTAATCTAAATGGGGGGCGCACCCCATTTATACAATTGTATAAATTTGTACATTGCAGATTTATACAATTGCAGATTTATACAANTGTCAACAATTCAATAGTCTCTCCATAAGCTACAATACAATGCTGTTCTCAGAAACAGGCCATGTGCCTACTAGAGAAAACGGAAATTTAATTGCAAACATTTTCATACTAACCCCAAGTCGATCGAATAAGAATGGGATTTTATAAAAAAATTAAATAGCGCGGCTATTTACGACGCAGTTGCACAACCGATAGAAAAATTGCCGTCGTGTATTCACGACGCGGTTGCGCGAAAGTGTTTTAATTGGAGTCAAAATCTGTCACTCACTGAAAGTTGCACGACAGGTAGGAGCAGCAGTCATAACTCTAACAAAATCCTTGGAATAATCAAGCGTACCTTTGACCTTAATTACGGAAAAGAAGGCAGTGATACAATTGTATAAATCTGCAATTGTATAAATCTGCAATTGTACAAATTTATACAATTGTATAAATGGGGTGCGCCCCCCATTTAGATTACTGTATAGAGTAATCCAATAGAGCATGGAGACCTCATCTTTGGAAGGACAGGGCTGCTCTGGAGAAAGTGCAACACCAATTAAGCAACAAAAATCTCCTTCCAGTGCTAAGTTAACTCATGTCTCGGGAATGGTTGAGGGCCACAGGGCCAACAATAAAGCAAACCAGGTATCACAGGGCGGATCTCATTGAAAATTAAAGCACTGAACAATTTGGAAGATGTTGATCCAGACAATTTATTCAAAAGGTCAGATGTAACACAAAGAGCAACGGTTTCAAGCTCAACAAGCCACAATGTAGGGTTGAGAACAGGAGATGCTCTTTCACCCACAGGGTTATAAACTCGTGGAACAGCCTACCCTCCGAAGCCGAAAATGCTAAATCTCTGTTAAATTTTAAAATCCAACTGGAAAAGATCATGAATTCAAATGGGGTGACCTTCGACAAGCCGCAGACTTTCTGTTCTTGTCGAGGCCACTAGTGATTGCGGCCCTTAGATAAATTCGGGTAACTCAGGTCATGGGCCTTTTTGTCAACAAATATCCTTTTTAAAAGGAAACGAACATCATGTAATTCCTAATATATAATATTTAATTATACTATAAAATCTATCTTTATAAGTAAGTGGTATGCTTATATATATAATTTCTACTTTTGTTGTTTGCTATTAATATGAGTATAAATTAGATAAGAAGGATGACTGGTACTGCGTAGGTGCGCAGTGCGATACAGGAGTCGTCGGGTTGCCGAGTGTCTCGACATGATCATACTTCATAGGATCAATTCTATAGTATGATTGCCGAGTTCCTTGTCCGAAACTTGGAATGAATCACGCTGTGATGATGTAGTTAAGTGCAAGCCTCTGAGCGGGAAGCAGTTCTAGGTCCCTGACCTAGAACTTTGATGACCGTTCATTCTCGGTTTACCGGGTGTGAGGAGGCTTGCACAGGCTGAGCAGTGAGATTCACAATCAACTGTGGATTTTCCATGGGTTTTTTGAATAAGGACGTTAGTCCGCTCCCTATGGGGAGTAACAATTAATACAACTCAAACCTATTAAATATTATAACAATTAATACAACTCAAACCTATTAAATATTATGACAAAATTATTGTCAAAATATTTTCAGCCGCATAAATTTTATGTGTGATTTATTCAATGTAAATATTTTATTTATATTCTTCGGATTTGCATTTCTCTCCCCATCTCATGCTTACTTCTCTATTTTACATTAATAAAAGTCTAGAATTTCGTGTATATATAGATGCATTAAAATAGTTTGTGCAGAGGAGTTTAAATAGTAAATACAGTGCCAAGGCTTAACCAAGCTCAACAAGCTTGATATTTTTGCGGGAAAGGTGTACGTGGCTGGTATTACCGTGTTACAGGTATATAATCTTACATATAAGTTTGTGCAGATGAGTTTAAATAATAGTGCCAAGGCTTAACCCAGTTGAACATGCTTGCTATATTTGCTGTAAAGATGTACGTGGTTGGTATTACCTTGTTACAGCCCACCCTCCTGTTTAGATAGTACGTTTTGTAATTAAGTGGACTGTCGTATATATTATTATATTGACGTAAAAGGCAATTAGATATAGAATTTGGTACTATGCACTCCATAGAGACCAAAAACAAATAAAGCTAACAACCAAACTTAAATATTAATGATTTAGTACAGCACATACATGCTCTTAATAGGTCTCAGATAGCACGTAATAGGCCTAGGAAGGATAGGTTAAGATAGTTTCTCTTTTTTTTTGGCAACATCAATGAGAAACTCTTTCCGGTTTTTCTTATTTGAATAGTACCGATTTTAGACTTTCTAATTGCTGTTTACGTCAATATATGTACAATGTTTCTAATCGTTACTATAAGTAATACCTAAACAGCAGGATTGGCTGCTTGTAAACTTATTTAATTTTGCATATATATATATATATATATATATATATATATATATATATATATATATATATATATATATATATATATATATATATATATATATATATATATATTTACTTATTTATTTATGTATTCATATATATATACATAAAGCGTCCCGGTAGTACAGTCGGGTTCATAGTCGATGCAGAATCCAACCCGTCCTCAGACCAAGTCCATTCCATCCAGCGGTCGACCCCAAAGACACATTCATAAATTTTAACATGCTGTTCATTCAAAATAGGATATTTCTCAAATATAAATTAATATAATTTTATATAAGCATATTGTGCATATTTAGACATGGGTTAGATTAGGCTAGGTGTTTCGATTTTCTTGGCAATTATTTGTATTTGTAGTACGTGGGTGAAACATTTACAGCATTGTGTTTCGAACAAAACTCGTCAGCAATGCACTTGTTCTGGAAGTGTCCGGACGTCATCAATTGTGAGACGTGTGTAAACCGTTTTTCATTCATAAACAGGGGGTTTGGCGGGTGCATGGAATGGACTTTGGCCTTTGTTTATGAAAACAGGAAGCACAATCGAAAATTCCGGATTCAAATCCCGGGCGGGACAGAAATGGTTGAGCACATTTCATTTCACCTAATGCATCTGTTCACCTAGCAGTAAGTAGGTACTCAGGAGTTAATCAGCTTGGTGTGGGGGGTTGCATCGTTAGCGAGGTCAGTAAATCGCCCTTGGGGATGGAGAGACCTCGAAATAAGCTTAACGTGTATGAATACACTATTTGGCTTCCTGGCCCCTGACACAATGAACTATTATTGATCATAATCAAGAAAGGCGGCCTACTAGATAGATAAAACAATGATGAAAACAAAGAATCGTGCTAAATGGGAATGAATCTGACTGGAGAAATGCGATATGTAGGGTACGTACCAAAGGGTTCCCTTTTGGGGGCATTTTCCCTCTTTTGTCATGTACATCAATGACCTAGAGGAGAATATTACAAGCCATGTAATCAAATTTCCAGATGCCACAAAAATTTATGGTAAAGTAGGAAATAATAATGATATCGAAACATAACATAGAGATCTACATGAACTCCACAAATGGTCAGAAGACTAGCAAATGCAATTTTAATATCGACTCTTTAATATCGTTTCTTGCCCGAAACGCCTTGGGTAATCGTGGCTTCATTGATTGGGTAACTCCTGTCCCTTCAATTGCATTTTACTCGTATGTTCTTTGTACACACATTCGTTTGAATAAACATTTGAATTTGTACAAATGCAAGACCTTGCATATGGGGCAGAGCAATCCACGTACGCCACAACTATCAAATTAATAACATTGCATTACAGCAGACTGCATGAAGAAGTGCAGAGGATTTAATTTAACACTTTAATATGCGCCCAGCATTCGTGAAAAAAAATAGGGCATTGTACGTGCGGCGTTTTGCGCTCTTGAGCGTAAACACAAAAAAGTGTATAATCTTTTCACTCTCCTGACACCAATTCTCGAGCTACTTATTTCATTTTGGTATCAATGTGTTGGCAATAAAATTCTCTACAAGATCATATGTATAAAATGTCACCAAAGCATTTGCTATCCCACCACGAAATAAATAAACGTAATCGCTCGCCGTGACGCCCAAACAGCAACAAAATGTTCATACTCTTTTGTTTGTTGTCAGCTCCACATTAGTCCTACAGTGTTAAATTTTATATCACTGAACTTGCAATAAAATTCCCTACATATGCATATCAATGTAGAATCATGATCGCGGCCCACACCAAGAGTGTGTGAAGTGGGCGATTACCCTCGTTGTCAACAATTCAATAGTCTCTCCACTAAGCTACAATACAATGCTGTTCTCAGAAACAGGCCATGTGCCTACTAGAGAAAACGGAAATTTAATTGCAAACATTTTCATACTAACCCCAAGTCGATCGAATAAGAATGGGATTTTATAAAAAAAATTAAATAGCGCGGCTATTTACGACGCAGTTGCACAACCGATAGAAAAATTGCCGTCGTGTATTCACGACGCGGTTGCGCGAAAGTGTTTTAATTGGAGTCAAAATCTGTCACTCACTGAAAGTTGCACGACAGGTAGGAGCAGCAGTCATAACTCTAACAAAATCCTTGGAATAATCAAGCGTACCTTTGACCTTAATTACGGAAAAGAAGGCAGTGATACAATTGTATAAATCTGCAATTGTATAAATCTGCAATTGTACAAATTTATACAATTGTATAAATGGGGTGCGCCCCCCATTTAGATTACTGTATAGAGTAATCCAATAGAGCATGGAGACCTCATCTTTGGAAGGACAGGGCTGCTCTGGAGAAAGTGCAACACCAATTAAGCAACAAAAATCTCCTTCCAGTGCTAAGTTAACTCATGTCTCGGGAATGGTTGAGGGCCACAGGGCCAACAATAAAGCAAACCAGGTATCACAGGGCGGATCTCATTGAAAATTAAAGCACTGAACAATTTGGAAGATGTTGATCCAGACAATTTATTCAAAAGGTCAGATGTAACACAAAGAGCAACGGTTTCAAGCTCAACAAGCCACAATGTAGGGTTGAGAACAGGAGATGCTCTTTCACCCACAGGGTTATAAACTCGTGGAACAGCCTACCCTCCGAAGCCGAAAATGCTAAATCTCTGTTAAATTTTAAAATCCAACTGGAAAAGATCATGAATTCAAATGGGGTGACCTTCGACAAGCCGCAGACTTTCTGTTCTTGTCGAGGCCACTAGTGATTGCGGCCCTTAGATAAATTCGGGTAACTCAGGTCATGGGCCTTTTTGTCAACAAATATCCTTTTTAAAAGGAAACGAACATCATGTAATTCCTAATATATAATATTTAATTATACTATAAAATCTATCTTTATAAGTAAGTGGTATGCTTATATATATAATTTCTACTTTTGTTGTTTGCTATTAATATGAGTATAAATTAGATAAGAAGGATGACTGGTACTGCGTAGGTGCGCAGTGCGATACAGGAGTCGTCGGGTTGCCGAGTGTCTCGACATGATCATACTTCATAGGATCAATTCTATAGTATGATTGCCGAGTTCCTTGTCCGAAACTTGGAATGAATCACGCTGTGATGATGTAGTTAAGTGCAAGCCTCTGAGCGGGAAGCAGTTCTAGGTCCCTGACCTAGAACTTTGATGACCGTTCATTCTCGGTTTACCGGGTGTGAGGAGGCTTGCACAGGCTGAGCAGTGAGATTCACAATCAACTGTGGATTTTCCATGGGTTTTTTGAATAAGGACGTTAGTCCGCTCCCTATGGGGAGTAACAATTAATACAACTCAAACCTATTAAATATTATAACAATTAATACAACTCAAACCTATTAAATATTATGACAAAATTTATTGTCAAAATATTTTCAGCCGCATAAATTTTATGTGTGATTTATTCAATGTAAATATTTTATTTATATTCTTCGGATTTGCATTTCTCTCCCCATCTCATGCTTACTTCTCTATTTTACATTAATAAAAGTCTAGAATTTCGTGTATATATAGATGCATTAAAATAGTTTGTGCAGAGGAGTTTAAATAGTAAATACAGTGCCAAGGCTTAACCAAGCTCAACAAGCTTGATATTTTTGCGGGAAAGGTGTACGTGGCTGGTATTACCGTGTTACAGGTATATAATCTTACATATAAGTTTGTGCAGATGAGTTTAAATAATAGTGCCAAGGCTTAACCCAGTTGAACATGCTTGCTATATTTGCTGTAAAGATGTACGTGGTTGGTATTACCTTGTTACAGCCCACCCTCCTGTTTAGATAGTACGTTTTGTAATTAAGTGGACTGTCGTATATATTATTATATTGACGTAAAAGGCAATTAGATATAGAATTTGGTACTATGCACTCCATAGAGACCAAAAACAAATAAAGCTAACAACCAAACTTAAATATTAATGATTTAGTACAGCACATACATGCTCTTAATAGGTCTCAGATAGCACGTAATAGGCCTAGGAAGGATAGGTTAAGATAGTTTCTCTTTTTTTTTGGCAACATCAATGAGAAACTCTTTCCGGTTTTTCTTATTTGAATAGTACCGATTTTAGACTTTCTAATTGCTGTTTACGTCAATATATGTACAATGTTTCTAATCGTTACTATAAGTAATACCTAAACAGCAGGATTGGCTGCTTGTAAACTTATTTAATTTTATATATATATATATATATATATATATATATATATATATATATATATATATATATATATATATATATATATATATATATATATATATATATATATATATATATATATATTATATATACTTATTTATTTATGTATTCATATATATATACATAAAGCGTCCCGGTAGTACAGTCGGGTTCATAGTCGATGCAGAATCCAACCCGTCCTCAGACCAAGTCCATTCCATCCAGCGGTCGACCCCAAAGACACATTCATAAATTTTAACATGCTGTTCATTCAAAATAGGATATTTCTCAAATATAAATTAATATAATTTTATATAAGCATATTGTGCATATTTAGACATGGGTTAGATTAGGCTAGGTGTTTCGATTTTCTTGGCAATTATTTGTATTTGTAGTACGTGGGTGAAACATTTACAGCATTGTGTTTCGAACAAAACTCGTCAGCAATGCACTTGTTCTGGAAGTGTCCGGACGTCATCAATTGTGAGACGTGTGTAAACCGTTTTTCATTCATAAACAGGGGGTTTGGCGGGTGCATGGAATGGACTTTGGCCTTTGTTTATGAAAACAGGAAGCACAATCGAAAATTCCGGATTCAAATCCCGGGCGGGACAGAAATGGTTGAGCACATTTCATTTCACCTAATGCATCTGTTCACCTAGCAGTAAGTAGGTACTCAGGAGTTAATCAGCTTGGTGTGGGGGGTTGCATCGTTAGCGAGGTCAGTAAATCGCCCTTGGGGATGGAGAGACCTCGAAATAAGCTTAACGTGTATGAATACACTATTTGGCTTCCTGGCCCCTGACACAATGAACTATTATTGATCATAATCAAGAAAGGCGGCCTACTAGATAGATAAAACAATGATGAAAACAAAGAATCGTGCTAAATGGGAATGAATCTGACTGGAGAAATGCGATATGTAGGGTACGTACCAAAGGGTTCCCTTTTGGGGGCATTTTCCCTCTTTTGTCATGTACATCAATGACCTAGAGGAGAATATTACAAGCCATGTAATCAAATTTCCAGATGCCACAAAAATTTATGGTAAAGTAGGAAATAATAATGATATCGAAACATAACATAGAGATCTACATGAACTCCACAAATGGTCAGAAGACTAGCAAATGCAATTTTAATATCGACTCTTTAATATCGTTTCTTGCCCGAAACGCCTTGGGTAATCGTGGCTTCATTGATTGGGTAACTCCTGTCCCTTCAATTGCATTTTACTCGTATGTTCTTTGTACACACATTCGTTTGAATAAACATTTGAATTTGTACAAATGCAAGACCTTGCATATGGGGCAGAGCAATCCACGTACGCCACAACTATCAAATTAATAACATTGCATTACAGCAGACTGCATGAAGAAGTGCAGAGGATTTAATTTAACACTTTAATATGCGCCCAGCATTCGTGAAAAAAAATAGGGCATTGTACGTGCGGCGTTTTGCGCTCTTGAGCGTAAACACAAAAAAGTGTATAATCTTTTCACTCTCCTGACACCAATTCTCGAGCTACTTATTTCATTTTGGTATCAATGTGTTGGCAATAAAATTCTCTACAAGATCATATGTATAAAATGTCACCAAAGCATTTGCTATCCCACCACGAAATAAATAAACGTAATCGCTCGCCGTGACGCCCAAACAGCAACAAAATGTTCATACTCTTTTGTTTGTTGTCAGCTCCACATTAGTCCTACAGTGTTAAATTTTATATCACTGAACTTGCAATAAAATTCCCTACATATGCATATCAATGTAGAATCATGATCGCGGCCCACACCAAGAGTGTGTGAAGTGGGCGATTACCCTCGTTGTCAACAATTCAATAGTCTCTCCACTAAGCTACAATACAATGCTGTTCTCAGAAACAGGCCATGTGCCTACTAGAGAAAACGGAAATTTAATTGCAAACATTTTCATACTAACCCCAAGTCGATCGAATAAGAATGGGATTTTATAAAAAAAATTAAATAGCGCGGCTATTTACGACGCAGTTGCACAACCGATAGAAAAATTGCCGTCGTGTATTCACGACGCGGTTGCGCGAAAGTGTTTTAATTGGAGTCAAAATCTGTCACTCACTGAAAGTTGCACGACAGGTAGGAGCAGCAGTCATAACTCTAACAAAATCCTTGGAATAATCAAGCGTACCTTTGACCTTAATTACGGAAAAGAAGGCAGTGATACAATTGTATAAATCTGCAATTGTATAAATCTGCAATTGTACAAATTTATACAATTGTATAAATGGGGTGCGCCCCCCATTTAGATTACTGTATAGAGTAATCCAATAGAGCATGGAGACCTCATCTTTGGAAGGACAGGGCTGCTCTGGAGAAAGTGCAACACCAATTAAGCAACAAAAATCTCCTTCCAGTGCTAAGTTAACTCATGTCTCGGGAATGGTTGAGGGCCACAGGGCCAACAATAAAGCAAACCAGGTATCACAGGGCGGATCTCATTGAAAATTAAAGCACTGAACAATTTGGAAGATGTTGATCCAGACAATTTATTCAAAAGGTCAGATGTAACACAAAGAGCAACGGTTTCAAGCTCAACAAGCCACAATGTAGGGTTGAGAACAGGAGATGCTCTTTCACCCACAGGGTTATAAACTCGTGGAACAGCCTACCCTCCGAAGCCGAAAATGCTAAATCTCTGTTAAATTTTAAAATCCAACTGGAAAAGATCATGAATTCAAATGGGGTGACCTTCGACAAGCCGCAGACTTTCTGTTCTTGTCGAGGCCACTAGTGATTGCGGCCCTTAGATAAATTCGGGTAACTCAGGTCATGGGCCTTTTTGTCAACAAATATCCTTTTTAAAAGGAAACGAACATCATGTAATTCCTAATATATAATATTTAATTATACTATAAAATCTATCTTTATAAGTAAGTGGTATGCTTATATATATAATTTCTACTTTTGTTGTTTGCTATTAATATGAGTATAAATTAGATAAGAAGGATGACTGGTACTGCGTAGGTGCGCAGTGCGATACAGGAGTCGTCGGGTTGCCGAGTGTCTCGACATGATCATACTTCATAGGATCAATTCTATAGTATGATTGCCGAGTTCCTTGTCCGAAACTTGGAATGAATCACGCTGTGATGATGTAGTTAAGTGCAAGCCTCTGAGCGGGAAGCAGTTCTAGGTCCCTGACCTAGAACTTTGATGACCGTTCATTCTCGGTTTACCGGGTGTGAGGAGGCTTGCACAGGCTGAGCAGTGAGATTCACAATCAACTGTGGATTTTCCATGGGTTTTTTGAATAAGGACGTTAGTCCGCTCCCTATGGGGAGTAACAATTAATACAACTCAAACCTATTAAATATTATAACAATTAATACAACTCAAACCTATTAAATATTATGACAAAATTTATTGTCAAAATATTTTCAGCCGCATAAATTTTATGTGTGATTTATTCAATGTAAATATTTTATTTATATTCTTCGGATTTGCATTTCTCTCCCCATCTCATGCTTACTTCTCTATTTTACATAATAAAAGTCTAGAATTTCGTGTATATATAGATGCATTAAAATAGTTTGTGCAGAGGAGTTTAAATAGTAAATACAGTGCCAAGCCTGTGCAAGCCTTCAACCCGGTAAACCGTGGCTGAACCGGTCATATAAGTTACATATAGGTGCAGGGAGTTTAAAAATAGTGCCCGCTTAAGGCAGTTGAACATGCTTGCTATATGCTGTAAAGATGCGTGGTTGGTATTACCTTGTTACAGCCCAAGGAACTGTTTAATATACGTTTTGTAATTAAGTGGACTGTCGAATATTATTATATTGACGTAAAAGGCAATTAGACGATCCTGTTTGGCACTATGCACTCCATAGAGCAAGTACAAGTAAAGCTAACTTATCAAATTTATACTCATATTAGTACAACACAAAAGCTAGAAATAGGTCTAAGCATAGCACTTACCTATAAAGATAGATTTTATAGTATAATTAAATATTATATTTAGGCATTACATGATCTTTCGTTTCTTTTTAAATAGGATATTTTGACTTTCTAAAGGCCCATTACCTGAGTTACCCGAATTTATCTAATCGCCGCTATCACTAGTACCTCGACAAGAACAGAAAGTCTGCGGCTTGTAAGGTCACCCATTTGAATTCATGATATATTTCCAGTTGGATTTTAAATTTAACAGAGATTTAGCATTTTCGGCTTCGGAGGGTAGGCTGTTCCACGAGTTTATAACCCTGTGGGTGAAAGAGCATCTCCTGTTCTCAACCCTACATTGTGGCTTGTTGAGCTTGAAACCGTTGCTCTTTGTGTTACATCTGACCTTTTGAATAAATTGTCTGGATCAACATCTTCCAAATTGTTCAGTGCTTTAATTTTCAATGAGATCCGCCCTGTGATACCTGGTTTGCTTTATTGTTGGCCCTGTGGCCCTCAACCATTCCCGAGACATGAGTTAACTTAGCACTGGAAGGAGATTTTTGTTGCTTAATTGGTGTTGCACTTTCTCCAGAGCAGCCCTGTCCTTCCAAAGATGAGGTCTCCATGCTCTATTGGATTACTCTATACAGTAATCTAAATGGGGGGCGCACCCCATTTATACAATTGTATAAATTTGTACAATTGCAGATTTATACAATTGTATCACTGCCTTCTTTTCCGTAATTAAGGTCAAAGGTACGCTTGATTATTCCAAGGATTTTGTTAGAGTTATGACTGCTGCTCCTACCTGTCGTGCAACTTTCAGTGAGTGACAGATTTTGACTCCAATTAAAACACTTTCGCGCAACCGCGTCGTGAATACACGACGGCAATTTTTCTATCGGTTGTGCAACTGCGTCGTAAATAGCCGCGCTATTTAATTTTTTTTATAAAATCCCATTCTTATTCGATCGACTTGGGGTTAGTATGAAAATGTTTGCAATTAAATTTCCGTTTTCTCTAGTAGGCACATGGCCTGTTTCTGAGAACAGCATTGTATTGTAGCTTAGTGGAGAGACTATTGAATTGTTGACAACGAGGGTAATCGCCCACTTCACACACTCTTGGTGTGGGCCGCGATCATGATTCTACATTGATATGCATATGTAGGGAATTTTATTGCAAGTTCAGTGATATAAAATTTAACACTGTAGGACTAATGTGGAGCTGACAACAAACAAAAGAGTATGAACATTTTGTTGCTGTTTGGGCGTCACGGCGAGCGATTACGTTTATTTATTTCGTGGTGGGATAGCAAATGCTTTGGTGACATTTTATACATATGATCTTGTAGAGAATTTTATTGCCAACACATTGATACCAAAATGAAATAAGTAGCTCGAGAATTGGTGTCAGGAGAGTGAAAAGATTATACACTTTTTTGTGTTTACGCTCAAGAGCGCAAAACGCCGCACGTACAATGCCCTATTTTTTTTCACGAATGCTGGGCGCATATTAAAGTGTTAAATTAAATCCTCTGCACTTCTTCATGCAGTCTGCTGTAATGCAATGTTATTAATTTGATAGTTGTGGCGTACGTGGATTGCTCTGCCCCATATGCAAGGTCTTGCATTTGTACAAATTCAAATGTTTATTCAAACGAATGTGTGTACAAAGAACATACGAGTAAAATGCAATTGAAGGGACAGGAGTTACCCAATCAATGAAGCCACGATTACCCAAGGCGTTTCGGGCAAGAAACGATATTAAAGAGTCGATATTAAAATTGCATTTGCTAGTCTTCTGACCATTTGTGGAGTTCATGTAGATCTCTATGTTATGTTTCGATATCATTATTATTTCCTACTTTACCATAAATTTTTGTGGCATCTGGAAATTTGATTACATGGCTTGTAATATTCTCCTCTAGGTCATTGATGTACATGACAAAAGAGGGAAAATGCCCCCAAAAGGGAACCCTTTGGTACGTACCCTACATATCGCATTTCTCCAGTCAGATTCATTCCCATTTAGCACGATTCTTTGTTTTCATCATTGTTTTATCTATCTAGTAGGCCGCCTTTCTTGATTATGATCAATAATAGTTCATTGTGTCAGGGGCCAGGAAGCCAAATAGTGTATTCATACACGTTAAGCTTATTTCGAGGTCTCTCCATCCCCAAGGGCGATTTACTGACCTCGCTAACGATGCAACCCCCCACACCAAGCTGATTAACTCCTGAGTACCTACTTACTGCTAGGTGAACAGATGCATTAGGTGAAATGAAATGTGCTCAACCATTTCTGTCCCGCCCGGGATTTGAATCCGGAATTTTCGATTGTGCTTCCTGTTTTCATAAACAAAGGCCAAAGTCCATTCCATGCACCCGCCAAACCCCCTGTTTATGAATGAAAAACGGTTTACACACGTCTCACAATTGATGACGTCCGGACACTTCCAGAACAAGTGCATTGCTGACGAGTTTTGTTCGAAACACAATGCTGTAAATGTTTCACCCACGTACTACAAATACAAATAATTGCCAAGAAAATCGAAACACCTAGCCTAATCTAACCCATGTCTAAATATGCACAATATGCTTATATAAAATTATATTAATTTATATTTGAGAAATATCCTATTTTGAATGAACAGCATGTTAAAATTTATGAATGTGTCTTTGGGGTCGACCGCTGGATGGAATGGACTTGGTCTGAGGACGGGTTGGATTCTGCATCGACTATGAACCCGACTGTACTACCGGGACGCTTTATGTATATATATATGAATACATAAATAAATAAGTAAAGAATATATATATATATATATATATATATATATATATATATATATATATATATATATATATATATATATATATATATATATATATATATATATATATATGCAAAATTAAATAAGTTTACAAGCAGCCAATCCTGCTGTTTAGGTATTACTTATAGTAACGATTAGAAACATTGTACATATATTGACGTAAACAGCAATTAGAAAGTCTAAAATCGGTACTATTCAAATAAGAAAAACCGGAAAGAGTTTCTCATTGATGTTGCCAAAAAAAAGAGAAACTATCTTAACCTATCCTTCCTAGGCCTATTACGTGCTATCTGAGACCTATTAAGAGCATGTATGTGCTGTACTAAATCATTAATATTTAAGTTTGGTTGTTAGCTTTATTTGTTTTTGGTCTCTATGGAGTGCATAGTACCAAATTCTATATCTAATTGCCTTTTACGTCAATATAATAATATATACGACAGTCCACTTAATTACAAAACGTACTATCTAAACAGGAGGGTGGGCTGTAACAAGGTAATACCAACCACGTACATCTTTACAGCAAATATAGCAAGCATGTTCAACTGGGTTAAGCCTTGGCACTATTATTTAAACTCATCTGCACAAACTTATATGTAAGATTATATACCTGTAACACGGTAATACCAGCCACGTACACCTTTCCCGCAAAAATATCAAGCTTGTTGAGCTTGGTTAAGCCTTGGCACTGTATTTACTATTTAAACTCCTCTGCACAAACTATTTTAATGCATCTATATATACACGAAATTCTAGACTTTTATTAATGTAAAATAGAGAAGTAAG
Source organism: Procambarus virginalis (assembly GCA_020271785.1). Taxonomy (NCBI): domain Eukaryota; kingdom Metazoa; phylum Arthropoda; class Malacostraca; order Decapoda; family Cambaridae; genus Procambarus; species Procambarus virginalis. Next base: position 32,280 of record WNGS01005161.1, on the reverse strand, counting down.
CATGAGATGGGGAGAGAAATGCAAATCCGAAGAATATAAATCAAATATTTACATTGAATAAATCACACATAAAATTTATGCGGCTGAAAATATTTTGACAATAAATTTTGTCATAATATTTAATAGGTTTGAGTTGTATTAATTGTTATAATATTTAATAGGTTTGAGTTGTATTAATTGTTACTCCCCATAGGGAGCGGACTAACGTCCTTATTCAAAAAACCCATGGAAAATCCACAGTTGATTGTGAATTTCACTGCTCAGCCTGTGCAAGCCTCCTCACACCCGGTAAACCGAGAATGAACGGTCATCAAAGTTCTAGGTCAGGGACCTAGAACTGCTTCCCGCTCAGAGGCTTGCACTTAACTACATCATCACAGCGTGATTCATTCCAAGTTTCGGACAAGGAACTCGGCAATCATACTATAGAATTGATCCTTGATTTTGATTGTTGCCGCCGAAGGCGGCTAGTTTATTGTGCACCCCATACTCATCCTGTGAGCGGTAGCGCAAAAGCATTACAGAGGGCACAAAAGGTCTTTATCAGACCTCATCTTAGATTATTACATAAACAATTTCATCTATCCTTCACACCTTATAGTTACAATGTCAGCTAGTTACAGAGAAAGTGCTATTTCAAGAGCTACATATTTACAGTAAGTCATCATACATTAATGGTAGGTCTTATCGCTAATACATAATAGTTTGACCAATGGGGACATTACAGAGTCATAGGGGGGCTTCTGTTTCTTGTTAGTCTTCAAAAATACACTACTTGTTTCTGAATCTCGTATGTCGTTCATCTACTGGAAGCGAAATGTGGATACAGTGCAAGTATTTCAGGTAATTTTCCCATGGTAATAAGATAGGTTGCCATATCATACAGAGTGAGTTTAGATCTATCTCTAAATGGCTCAATTTTACTACAATCCAAGATATAGTGTTCTAGTGTGTGTCCCTGTCTTTGTCCACACACTTTACACTTTACTTCATCTAGATCCCTATACAAGCCGAACTGCCAGAGATACTTGTAGCCAAGTCTTATACGAGCTGTGACAACATCTGTTAGTCTACTGACTTTATTACTTGCCCCATACACATGTTTTACTTCACACATTTCAATGTGATGAACAATGGACCTGCTAATTCCAGTTTGCACAGTTCTACTTTCTTCAAATCCATCCAGGAGTTCTCGTCTAATGACACTTTTAAGGGACCTATTTGATAACTCAAGATTCCGTTCAACACTGTCTTTATTTACTGCAGCCTTAGCAAGGGCGTCAACTTTGTCATGTTCCTGCAGGCCAATGTGAGAAGGAATCCACAACATTTTTATATTTACCCTCTTGCTAAGTATTCTTATATATCTACGTCTAGCTTCCAAGACAAGCACGTTATTACTTGATTGCAAACTGTTTATTGCTCGTAGTGAGGAAAGGGAGTCAGAAATAATTAAGCTGTCTACTTCAGTGTTGTCAATAATTTCGAGTGCTACCAGTATCGCTACCAACTCGGCTTGCATAGTGGACGCCCAGTTACTAATTCGGATATTCCTCTCAATTGTGCTGCCATCGGGCTGATGAGCAATAACAGCACTTCCTGCCCTCCCTGTAGCTGTATTGAGTGATCCGTCAGTGTATATTGTCTGTGCAATGTTGTTTTCAGCTTGTATATTGTGAATGTGTTCTATGGTGCTTAATTTAGCAGCAAGCTGAGCATGAGGGTTGTTGTGATTAGTTTCTTGGTGGGGTATGCAGGGGTCAGGATGTCAAAAGGTACTATCTGCCAGGGTGGAAGGAAGTGCTGAACTCTTTCATCTGTATATACATCATGCAGTCCCATCATTTTAATATGAGTGGCTGTTCTTTGAATCCACTTAGACTCGCTAGTTCCATTTCGTATGTGTTCTAACAGAGCAACTGACACAATGTTGTTTTTGTTATCACGCAGAAGCTTTAGTCCCATCATAAGATTAATTTCAAATATTCTATCTCTAATGCTAAGTATATTTAATTCTTTCCGCATGTTGAGAACTTTGGTAGTTATTGGACAGCCAAGTATAATTCTGAGTGCTTCATTTTGCATTTTTTCAAGTCTATCAATACTTTTGCCATTTTGCAGGACCAAAGCTGGTGCATGATAGTCTATCAGAGACCTTATGTACGCTAAATACATCATTCTTGCTATTCTAATATTAACACTATATTTCGGGCTGTACCCCACTACAGTTCTGAGAGCCTTGAATTGATCCTATGAAGTATGATCATGTCGAGACACTCGGCAACCCGACGACTCCTGTATCGCACTGCGCACCTACGCAGTACCAGTCATCCTTCTTATCTAATTTATACTCATATTAATAGCAAACAAGAAAAGTAGAAATTATATATATAAGCATACCACTTACTTATAAAGATAGATTTTATAGTATAATTAAATATTATATATTAGGAATTACATGATGTTCGTTTCCTTTTAAAAAGGATATTTGTTGACAAAAAGGCCCATGACCTGAGTTACCCGAATTTATCTAAGGGCCGCAATCACTAGTGGCCTCGACAAGAACAGAAAGTCTGCGGCTTGTCGAAGGTCACCCCATTTGAATTCATGATCTTTTCCAGTTGGATTTTAAAATTTAACAGAGATTTAGCATTTTCGGCTTCGGAGGGTAGGCTGTTCCACGAGTTTATAACCCTGTGGGTGAAAGAGCATCTCCTGTTCTCAACCCTACATTGTGGCTTGTTGAGCTTGAAACCGTTGCTCTTTGTGTTACATCTGACCTTTTGAATAAATTGTCTGGATCAACATCTTCCAAATTGTTCAGTGCTTTAATTTTCAATGAGATCCGCCCTGTGATACCTGGTTTGCTTTATTGTTGGCCCTGTGGCCCTCAACCATTCCCGAGACATGAGTTAACTTAGCACTGGAAGGAGATTTTTGGTTGATTACATGGCTTGTAATATTCTCCTCTAGGTCATTGATGTACATGACAAAAAGAGGGAAAATGCCCCAGAAGGAACCCTTTGGTACGCACCCTACATATCGCATTTCTCCAGTCAGATTTATACCATTTAGCACGATTCTTTGTTTCATCATTGTTTTATCTATCTAGTAGGCCGCTTTCTTGATTATGATCAATAATAGTTCATTGTGTCAGGGGCCAGGAAGCCAAATAGTGTATTCATACACGTTAAGCTTATTTCGAGGTCTCTCCATCCCCAAGGGCGATTTACTGACCTCGCTAACGATGCAACCCCCCACACCAAGCTGATTAACTCCTGAGTACCTACTTACTGCTAGGTGAACAGATGCATTAGGTGAAATGAAATGTGCTCAACCATTTCTGTCCCGCCCGGGATTTGAATCCGGAATTTTCGATTGTGCTTCCTGTTTTCATAAACAAAGGCCAAAGTCCATTCCATGCACCCGCCAAACCCCCTGTTTATGAATGAAAAACGGTTTACACACGTTTCACATTGATGACGTCCGGACACTTCCAGAACAAGTGCATTGCTGACGAGTTTTGTTCGAAACACAATGCTGTAAATGTTTCACCCACGTACTACAAATACAAATAATTGCCAAGAAAATCGAAAACACCTAGCCTAATCTAACCCATGTCTAAATATGCACAATATGCTTATATAAAATTATATTAATTTATATTTGAGAAATATCCTATTTTGAATGAACAGCATGTTAAAATTTATGAATGTGTCTTTGGGGTCGACCGCTGGATGGAATGGACTTGGTCTGAGGACGGGTTGGATTCTGCATCGACTATGAACCCGACTGTACTACCGGGACGCTTTATGTATATATATATATGAATACATAAATAAATAAATAAAATAAAGAATATATATATATTGTCGGGGTTTCACGGTGTTCTCGTTAGAGAAGGGTTAAAGCAACAGTAGACTGGATCTCCTTTCCAGGTGGTTGCTCCAACAATAACCCTTACTCACCGTCGTTCGGCGGGTCTTCCCTCAAATCCTCTAGGCTCCACTGCTGGCCTCGGAGAGTATCCCAGTCGATCTCACAACCGGCCTTAGATAGATTGTAAGATGAGTGGGAGCACAGATCGTTCCCTCAATCTGTGGCCCTCCCGACACCGAACTCTTACACAGCCTTCAAGGTCGCCAACTGTTTTTTTTTTTTGATGTCCAGTAACACTGCAGTGGTGAGGTGTAATTGTGGCAAGAGCAAATTCCAATAATATGGTATCAGGCAGGTCACTCTACTTTATATCATTACACGGTCACAAGATAAATGGAGGGGATGATATCAAACACCAAAGAGTTTTGGTATTTTACTTAAAAGACAACGAGAAATATATATGCATCAATGTATCAGAATTAATATATGACAATCGCTCCATTCATAGCATAATATTCTAGAGCGCACCATATGGCAACATCGGCACGTGTCACCTGTCAGAATGCCAGCTGACGGGCCCTCGCGATCGTGGGAACAGACTAGTACTTGTTTTCTAATTGTCACGATCCCCGTTTATTTAACTTTTTTCAAAACACTATTCAACGTTCACAGGGTTTACTTATGATTTCACTGGCCTCACGATCAACATCTTATTCACAATACTCTCACAGTGACTTTTCACCGTACCAAAAGATTACTCTACTCTTAATAATATTTACTGTGAATGCACTCACTTGATCACTGAACTTTTCTTTATATCTATACTTCCTCTCACAGAGATATCACTGGCAATCACTTCACGTATATGATATTATTCAGTACACCGGCATGTCATATATAAATCAGTAATCAAAGTTCAGGCATATATATATATCAATAGATCATAGAGATCAACACACAGGCATTTATATCGATAGATTATGGAGATCAACACCCGGGCATTTATATTGATAGATTATAGAGATCAACACAGGCATTTATATTGATAGATTATAGAGATCAATACACCAATATCTGTTTACTACCAATATATATAATAATAATAATCACAGATCATAATAATAGTCACAGTAAATTCTCTGATGAATCTTGGTGCTTGCACACACCCACACATAGATATATAGTAAACTGATACTGTGAGCGCTCTGGGTAGCCTCACCACATACTGTGCTCTCTGTGACTTAAACTCAGGTGAGACTTGCTCACGACATACAAAATATCCTGACAAGATATATATATATAGCTAACTAAAGGGGAAATGGGAGGGAACTGTAAACACCTACTTCACCTATCCTAGGATGACAGTTGGGTTGTAGCTCCTGGTCCAGGCTCTCGCCTCGTTCATCCAGAAACACAAGCCCCACGCCTTAGGATGTCGCGTCTCGCCGCTTCTGTACACAGCAGGTCCGTGCTTCTTTCCCTACAGTACGTCGCAGGGTTGAAGTCGGTCTCCTGGCCGTCAACTTTCCTCCCAACTACGGCAGCCAGCCTACGTCTCGGCGGTCGTCGTACGTTTCCCAATTAGTTCTTGTCACTGTTCTCCTAGAGGAACTGCCTCTCACCACTACGAAGTCACTGTAAAGTTATCAGCCGTCCCGGACGACACACGCACAGCACCCGACTTCAGAGCACTTGAAGCTCACAACACTGTCAATTCCCTCGTCGTCTAGATATATCGCTAGGTATTTGGGAAGACTTCTCGACGTGCTTGCATCCAACTGTTGACTCGTAGGGTTCCACGAAGGTGGGGTTACTGTCAAACTTGACAGGATCGTCGATCACACGTTCAACCTGGTTGACAAGGCTGTCAACCCGGTTCACTCACGGTGGGTGGCCCGGCCACTAAGCTGTCTCTTATACTGGTGAACTGCCAACGACGACACACGTCGATGCCCGGCCCACTTCTTGCAACACACCTGTCCCTGAGCACTTGTTGCTCAATATTCTGTCAATTCCTTATCTAAGCCACATCTGGGTTACAGGAAGACCTCACAGAGTGCGTGCCAACAACTGGAGACGCTTAAATCCACCGGAGTTCGGTAAATCCGTCACCCTGACAGGATGACCGATCGCGCGTCCTACCTCTCGGACGTGTCGTGAAAGACTGATATCTTCTGGCGCCAACACGGCTGGACTCCCCCTGCCTATGTGACGTCACTTTTCCAAAGTTGGTTTTCATTGGCTCCCAGTGCCATGTCGCTGACGGTGACCAATCTGGCGCCACTGACGTCACACAGTTTTGGCGGGAGAACAGACTTGCCAGCGCCATATTGGCTCCCTAAAGGGCCTATCCCACAGGACAAAATACTACATTTACGCAAATTTCTCGGCTCTTCGAGAATACTGTTCTCTCCCACATATGTTCAATTGTTGCCTGCAATGTAGAGAACGCTCGGGAATAGTGGACATGACTCTTACAGCAGGCGTGGGAGAATTAGAAGGGGGGGAACACCGTCACAATATATATATATATATATATATATATATATATATATATATATATATATATATATGCAAAATTAAATAAGTTTACAAGCAGCCAATCCTGCTGTTTAGGTATTACTTATAGTAACGATTAGAAACATTGTACATATATTGACGTAAACAGCAATTAGAAAGTCTAAAATCGGTACTATTCAAATAAGAAAAACCGGAAAGAGTTTCTCATTGATGTTGCCAAAAAAAGAGAGAAACTATCTTAACCTATCCTTCCTAGGCCTATTACGTGCTATCTGAGACCTATTAAGAGCATGTATGTGCTGTACTAGATCATTAATATTTAAGTTTGGTTGTTAGCTTTATTTGTTTTTGGTCTCTATGGAGTGCATAGTACCAAATTCTATATCTAATTGCCTTTTACGTCAATATAATAATATATACGACAGTCCACTTAATTACAAAACGTACTATCTAAACAGGAGGGTGGGCTGTAACAAGGTAATACCAACCACGTACATCTTTACAGCAAATATAGCAAGCATGTTCAACTGGGTTAAGCCTTGGCACTATTATTTAAACTCATCTGCACAAACTTATATGTAAGATTATATACCTGTAACACGGTAATACCAGCCACGTACACCTTTCCCGCAAAAATATCAAGCTTGTTGAGCTTGGTTAAGCCTTGGCACTGTATTTACTATTTAAACTCCTCTGCACAAACTATTTTAATGCATCTATATATACACGAAATTCTAGACTTTTATTAATGTAAAATAGAGAAGTAAGCATGAGATGGGGAGAGAAATGCAAATCCGAAGAATATAAATAAAATATTTACATTGAATAAATCACATAAAATTTATGCGGCTGAAAATATTTTGACAATAAATTTTGTCATAATATTTAATAGGTTTGAGTTGTATTAATTGTTACTCCCCATAGGGAGCGGACTAACGTCCTTATTCAAAAAACCCATGGAAAATCCACAGTTGATTGTGAATCTCACTGCTCAGCCTGTGCAAGCCTCCTCACACCCGGTAAACCGAGAATGAACGGTCATCAAAGTTCTAGGTCAGGGACCTAGAACTGCTTCCCGCTCAGAGGCTTGCACTTAACTACATCATCACAGCGTGATTCATTCCAAGTTTCGGACAAGGAACTCGGCAATCATACTATAGAATTGATCCTATGAAGTATGATCATGTCGAGACACTCGGCAACCCGACGACTCCTGTATCGCACTGCGCACCTACGCAGTACCAGTCATCCTTCTTATCTAATTTATACTCATATTAATAGCAAACAACAAAAGTAGAAATTATATATATAAGCATACCACTTACTTATAAAGATAGATTTTATAGTATAATTAAATATTATATATTAGGAATTACATGATGTTCGTTTCCTTTTAAAAAGGATATTTGTTGACAAAAAGCCCATGACCTGAGTTACCCGAATTTATCTAAGGGCCGCAATCACTAGTGGCCTCGACAAGAACAGAAAGTCTGCGGCTTGTCGAAGGTCACCCCATTTGAATTCATGATCTTTTCCAGTTGGATTTTAAAATTTAACAGAGATTTAGCATTTTCGGCTTCGGAGGGTAGGCTGTTCCACGAGTTTATAACCCTGTGGGTGAAAGAGCATCTCCTGTTCTCAACCCTACATTGTGGCTTGTTGAGCTTGAAACCGTTGCTCTTTGTGTTACATCTGACCTTTTGAATAAATTGTCTGGATCAACATCTTCCAAATTGTTCAGTGCTTTAATTTTCAATGAGATCCGCCCTGTGATACCTGGTTTGCTTTATTGTTGGCCCTGTGGCCCTCAACCATTCCCGAGACATGAGTTAACTTAGCACTGGAAGGAGATTTTTGTTGCTTAATTGGTGTTGCACTTTCTCCAGAGCAGCCCTGTCCTTCCAAAGATGAGGTCTCCATGCTCTATTGGATTACTCTATACAGTAATCTAAATGGGGGGCGCACCCCATTTATACAATTGTATAAATTTGTACAATTGCAGATTTATACAATTGCAGATTTATACAATTGTATCACTGCCTTCTTTTCCGTAATTAAGGTCAAAGGTACGCTTGATTATTCCAAGGATTTTGTTAGAGTTATGACTGCTGCTCCTACCTGTCGTGCAACTTTCAGTGAGTGACAGATTTTGACTCCAATTAAAACACTTTCGCGCAACCGCGTCGTGAATACACGACGGCAATTTTTCTATCGGTTGTGCAACTGCGTCGTAAATAGCCGCGCTATTTAATTTTTTTATAAAATCCCATTCTTATTCGATCGACTTGGGGTTAGTATGAAAATGTTTGCAATTAAATTTCCGTTTTCTCTAGTAGGCACATGGCCTGTTTCTGAGAACAGCATTGTATTGTAGCTTAGTGGAGAGACTATTGAATTGTTGACAACGAGGGTAATCGCCCACTTCACACACTCTTGGTGTGGGCCGCGATCATGATTCTACATTGATATGCATATGTAGGGAATTTTATTGCAAGTTCAGTGATATAAAATTTAACACTGTAGGACTAATGTGGAGCTGACAACAAACAAAAGAGTATGAACATTTTGTTGCTGTTTGGGCGTCACGGCGAGCGATTACGTTTATTTATTTCGTGGTGGGATAGCAAATGCTTTGGTGACATTTTATACATATGATCTTGTAGAGAATTTTATTGCCAACACATTGATACCAAAATGAAATAAGTAGCTCGAGAATTGGTGTCAGGAGAGTGAAAAGATTATACACTTTTTTGTGTTTACGCTCAAGAGCGCAAAACGCCGCACGTACAATGCCCTATTTTTTTTCACGAATGCTGGGCGCATATTAAAGTGTTAAATTAAATCCTCTGCACTTCTTCATGCAGTCTGCTGTAATGCAATGTTATTAATTTGATAGTTGTGGCGTACGTGGATTGCTCTGCCCCATATGCAAGGTCTTGCATTTGTACAAATTCAAATGTTTATTCAAACGAATGTGTGTACAAAGAACATAAGAGTAAAATGCAATTGAAGGGACAGGAGTTACCCAATCAATGAAGCCACGATTACCCAAGGCGTTTCGGGCAAGAAACGATATTAAAGAGTCGATATTAAAATTGCATTTGCTAGTCTTCTGACCATTTGTGGAGTTCATGTAGATCTCTATGTTATGTTTCGATATCATTATTATTTCCTACTTTACCATAAATTTTTGTGGCATCTGGAAATTTGATTACATGGCTTGTAATATTCTCCTCTAGGTCATTGATGTACATGACAAAAGAGGGAAAATGCCCCCAAAAGGGAACCCTTTGGTACGTACCCTACATATCGCATTTCTCCAGTCAGATTCATTCCCATTTAGCACGATTCTTTGTTTTCATCATTGTTTTATCTATCTAGTAGGCCGCCTTTCTTGATTATGATCAATAATAGTTCATTGTGTCAGGGGCCAGGAAGCCAAATAGTGTATTCATACACGTTAAGCTTATTTCGAGGTCTCTCCATCCCCAAGGGCGATTTACTGACCTCGCTAACGATGCAACCCCCCACACCAAGCTGATTAACTCCTGAGTACCTACTTACTGCTAGGTGAACAGATGCATTAGGTGAAATGAAATGTGCTCAACCATTTCTGTCCCGCCCGGGATTTGAATCCGGAATTTTCGATTGTGCTTCCTGTTTTCATAAACAAAGGCCAAAGTCCATTCCATGCACCCGCCAAACCCCCTGTTTATGAATGAAAAACGGTTTACACACGTCTCACAATTGATGACGTCCGGACACTTCCAGAACAAGTGCATTGCTGACGAGTTTTGTTCGAAACACAATGCTGTAAATGTTTCACCCACGTACTACAAATACAAATAATTGCCAAGAAAATCGAAACACCTAGCCTAATCTAACCCATGTCTAAATATGCACAATATGCTTATATAAAATTATATTAATTTATATTTGAGAAATATCCTATTTTGAATGAACAGCATGTTAAAATTTATGAATGTGTCTTTGGGGTCGACCGCTGGATGGAATGGACTTGGTCTGAGGACGGGTTGGATTCTGCATCGACTATGAACCCGACTGTACTACCGGGACGCTTTATGTATATATATATATATATATATATATATATATATATATATATATAAATATATATATATATATATGTATATATATGTCGTACCTAGTAGCCAGAACGCAGTTCTCAGCCTACTATGCAAGGCCCGATTTGCTTAATAGGCCAAGTTTTCATGAATTAATTGTTTTTCGACTACCTAACCTACCTAACCTAACCTAACCTAACTTTTTCGGCTACCTAACCTAACCTAACCTATAAAGATAGGTTAGTTAGGTTAGGTAGGGTTGGTTAGGTTCGGTCATATATCTACGTTAATTTTAACTCCAATAGAAAAAAATTTACCTCGTACATAATGAAATGGGTTGCTTTATCATTTCATAAGAAAAAATTAGAGAAAATATATTAATTCAGGAAAACTTGGCTTATTAGGCAAATCTGGCCTTGCATAGTAGGCCAAAAAGTGAGTTCTGGCTACTAGGTACGATATATATATATATATATATATATATATATATATATATATATATATATATATATATATATGTCGTACCTAGTAGCCAGAATGCACTTCTCAGCCTACTATGCAAGGCCCGATTTGCCTAATAAGCCAAGTTTTCCTGAAATAATATATTGTCTCTATTTTTTTTCTTATGAAATGATAAAGCTACCCATTTCATTAAGTATGAGGTTAATTTTTTTTTATTGGAGTTAAAATTAACGTAGATATATGACCGAACCTAACCAACCCTACCTAACCTAACCTAACCTATCTTTATAGGTTAGGTTAGGTTAGGTAGCCGAAAAAGTTAGGTTAGGTTAGGTTAGGTAGGTTAGGTAGTCGAAAAACAATTAATTCATGAAAACTTGGCTTATTAGGCAAATCGGGGCTTGCATAGTAGGCTGAGAAGTGCGTTCTGGCTACTAGGTACGACATATATATATATATATATATATATATATATATATATATATATATATATATATATATATATATATATATATATATACATTTTTGTTTTTGTTTGTGAGGGTACCACCTCTGGTGCCAATGTGGGGACCCATAGCCTCGGAGAAGAAAATAAAACGTATTCAGAGAAGACCTTGTGGTTTCTCACTGAACACTAATATTTTCTTCTCCTACCACCCCCATTCTTTTGTATGTACACATATATATTTGCTTTATTTGAACTTTGTTACAAAAAAGGAGTTACATATAGGTTACAAAGATGGTTATCATAAGTTGTCGAGTTCCTCCAGCTCCTCAGACGGCGGGCAGGAACCCTGGATGTAGTGCGCATTTCCCCTCTGTATCGCCACGCTGAGGCGCTGGAAAAGAAAGCTGCAGCTCTAGGGTCCCTTGTTGTTTCAATGAGCCTAGAACCCAGTTCCTTAAAAAAACTGGTAGCACTTTTACCCCAGGCGCCGAGTGTCTCAGAAGCAATGGGGACAAAATTGTAGTGGTGATACAGTTCTCTATACTTACGGGATTTGGCTGCTTCCCTGTGGGTGGCAGCGCCACCTGGTTGTGCAACACTGAGTTCAATGTAGGTGTTAGCCAGGGTTGATACGCACGTGTAGTCCCATACCAACTGCTTGCCATTCTTCCAGGGGTTCACTGTGATACCATCCGGGCGACCAATAAGTTGTGTGAGTTTTCAGTTATATATATATAATTAATATATATATATATATATATATATATATATATATATATATATCTATATATATATATATACATATATATAAACATATATATATATATATATATATATATATATATATATACATATATATATATATATATATATATATATATATATATATATATATATATATATATATATATAACATTTATGATCGATGTTCCCTTCGGGAATCTTAATTTTAAGATAAATAGGAAAACCAAGGATATACTGAACATCTTGTTTCAGATTCTTTACTTTAAAATTCATAACGTTTCGAATACTTCTTGTATTCATCATCAGATCTAAATAAAATAGAAATCACAATCAATAAGAGGCAAAATAAAGAACTCATACTGAATATGACTGCCTATCAAAGAAAGGAAAATAATTAAAAAACAAAACACTTAAGCTTACTTAAAGTGATCAATACGAATAAAACTTATTAATTGTCAAAAAGCTAATTCAAAAACATTCAATTACAACAAGAATTTTATAACTACTACAACAAACCATACTATTAAACTTACGTGAAGTGATCAACTGGAATGAGACTTGATAGCTACAACATATATACTAAACACTATAACAAATATTCATATCATGACTACAAATCTACAAAAAATGTATATAAAAATACAAACAGAGTAAGCGACAAATATAAAATACTACTCAGAATCGTATAAGAACTCAAATACTAAATAAAACTAAATAACAAAAAATGTATATGTATCCTAAATAAAAAGATTATAATAGTGTACAATGTCAAGCCCGAAATAAGTAAGAAAAGGCAAAAACATGGTAGACTAAAGCAAAATTATAATAAAATTAAACTACCAGAATGAACTATAAAGCAAATTACATGGCCTACTGTGCACTACACAGTGTACAATTGAACAGCCGAAAGGTTGCTATTTAATAAAGGCCGCAGCTCCTTTATATATAAGGATTCCATTATTCTCAAATCTGACTGGCCATTTATACAAGTGTCCAAAATTTTAAAATCAGATTCCAGCAGAGAATGATTAAACTCATAACAATGGTTTCTAATCTCCGAAAATGCTGGTTTAGACAATGGTAATCCAGTCCTAAAAGAAACTCCCCGGTGCTCAAGTATCCTAATCTTAAAGTTCCGAATGGAACTCCCGATATATCCAGCATTACAGCTGGAACAATTATACATATATACGACACTAGAGCACAGGGGGGTAGGCACTTTATCTTTAAATTTAAAATAAGAGCCTATGGTATTAGTGTTGACAAAGATAAATCTAAAGTAGACTTTAGATTTATCTTTGTCAACACTAATACCATAGGCTCTTATTTTAAATTTAAAGATAAAGTGCCTACCCCCCTGTGCTCTAGTGTCGTATATATGTATAATTGTTCCAGCTGTAATGCTGGATATATCGGGAGTTCCATTCGGAACTTTAAGATTAGGATACTTGAGCACCGGGGAGTTTCTTTTAGGACTGGATTACCATTGTCTAAACCAGCATTTTCGGAGATTAGAAACCATTGTTATGAGTTTAATCATTCTCTGCTGGAATCTGATTTTAAAATTTTGGACACTTGTATAAATGGCCAGTCAGATTTGAGAATAATGGAATCCTTATATATAAAGGAGCTGCGGCCTTTATTAAATAGCAACCTTTCGGCTGTTCAATTGTACACTGTGTAGTGCACAGTAGGCCATGTAATTTGCTTTATAGTTCATTCTGGTAGTTTAATTTTATTATAATTTTGCTTTAGTCTACCATGTTTTTGCCTTTTCTTACTTATTTCGGGCTTGACATTGTACACTATTATAATCTTTTTATTTAGGATACATATACATTTTTTGTTATTTAGTTTTATTTAGTATTTGAGTTCTTATACGATTCTGAGTAGTATTTTATATTTGTCGCTTACTCTGTTTGTATTTTTATATACATTTTTTGTAGATTTGTAGTCATGATATGAATATTTGTTATAGTGTTTAGTATATATGTTGTAGCTATCAAGTCTCATTCCAGTTGATCACTTCACGTAAGTTTAATAGTATGGTTTGTTGTAGTAGTTATAAAATTCTTGTTGTAATTGAATGTTTTTGAATTAGCTTTTTGACAATTAATAAGTTTTATTCGTATTGATCACTTTAAGTAAGCTTAAGTGTTTTGTTTTTTAATATTTCCTTTCTTTGATAGGCAGTCATATTCAGTATGAGTTCTTTGTTTTGCCTCTTATTTGATTGTGATTTCTATTTTATTTTAGATCTGATGATGAATACAAGAAGTATTCGAAACGTTATGATTTTAAAGTAAGAATCTGAAACAAGATGTTCAGTATATCCTTGGTTTTTTCCTATTTATCTTAAAATATATATATAGATATATATATATTATATATATATATNTGTGGGCGGTAGTGGAAAGGGTTACAGAGGCACATAATGGGCTCAGAGACTGAACCCCACAATTCATTTAGCTAAGCAAGTTACAATCTTGATGAGCTAGTTGCAAAATTCAATATAAGTCGTCACATCAACAATGGGTTTGAGATCGACCTCAAATACAGGTTCTAAATTAAGCAACTGACATATGTGGAGAGCTAGTGTCACAATTTATATGTCTGTCCTGCACACCGCCCCCCATCCAGTGGGCAGCGGTGGATAGGTTACAATCACTCAGTTACTACCTACAGTTAGCAAACTGGGGATATTTGGCTAAAATTTCTGGTAGCAGATCATTTTGAATGAAATATTTACACATCGCTGGAACATTCGAAACACCTAGCATAATCTAACCCATGTCTAAATATGCACAATATGCTTCTATAAAATTATATTAATTTATATTTGAGAAATATCCTATTTTGAATGAACAGCATGTTAAAATTTATGAATGTGTCTTTGGGGTCGACCGCTGGATGGAATGGACTTGGTCTGAGGACGGGTTGGATTCTGCATCGACTATGAACCCGACTGTACTACCGGGACGCTTTATGTATATATATATGAATACATAAATAAATAAATAAAGAAATATATATATATATATATATATATATATATATATATATATATATATATATATATATATGTCGTACCTAGTAGCCAGAACTCACTTTTTGGCCTACTATGCAAGGCCCGATTTGCCTAATAAGCCAAGTTTTCATGAATTAATATATTTTCTCTAATTTTTTCTTATGAAATGATAAAGCTACCCATTTCATTACGTACGAGGTCAATTTTTTTTTATTGGAGTTAAAATTAACGTAGATATATGACCGAACCTAACCAACCCTACCTAACCTAACCTAACCTATCTTTATTGCTTAGGTTAGGTTAGGTAGCCGAAAAAGTTAGGTTAGGTTAGGTTAGGTAGGTTAGGTAGTCGAAAAACAATTAATTCATGAAAACTTGGCCTATTAGACAAATCGGGCCTTGCATAGTAGGCTGAGAAGTGCATTCTGGCTACTAGGTACGACATGTATATATATATCACTAAGAACTCTTTGACCCGGCCAGGATTCGAACCCATGCCGTCCAGGATCACCCCTAAACGTACACAGTACCGTGACCACCGCACCAATGATTGGTGCGGTGGTCACGGTACTGTGTACGTTTAGGGGTGATCCTGGACGGCATGGGTTCGAATCCTGGCCGGGTCAAAGAGTTCTTAGTGATATATGGCTTGCGGGTTCATGCAGCTTTCTCACATATATTTTTATATATATATATATATATATATATATATATATATATATATATATATATATATATATATATATATATATATATATATGTCGTACCTAGTAGCCAGAACGCACTTCTCAGCTTACTTTGCAAGACCCGATTTGCCTAATAAGCCAAGTTTTCATGAATTAATTGTTTTTCGACTACCTAACTTACCTAACCTAACCTAACTAAACTTTTTCGGCTACCTAACGTAACCTAACCTATAAAGATAGGTTAGGTTAGGTTAGGTAGGGTTGGTTAGGTTCGGTCATATATCTACGTTAATTTTAACTCCAATAAAAAAAAATTGACCTCGTACATAATGAAATGGGTAGCTTTATCATTTCATAAGAAAAAAATTAGAGAAAATATATTAATTCGGGAAAACTTGGCTTATTAGGCAAATCTGGCCTTGTATAGTAGGCCAAAAAGTGAGTTCTGGCTACTAGGTATATACTTGGCACTGACATATATATATATATATATATATATATATATATATATATATATATATATATATATATATATATATATATATATATATATATATATGCAAAATTAAATAAGTTTACAAGCAGCCAATCCTGCTGTTTAGGTATTACTTATAGTAACGATTAGAAACATTGTACATATATTGACGTAAACAGCAATTAGAAAGTCTAAAATCGGTACTATTCAAATAAGAAAAACCGGAAAGAGTTTCTCATTGATGTTGCCAAAAAAAAAGAGAAACTATCTTAACCTATCCTTCCTAGGCCTATTACGTGCTATCTGAGACCTATTAAGAGCATGTATGTGCTGTACTAGATCATTAATATTTAAGTTTGGTTGTTAGCTTTATTTGTTTTTGGTCTCTATGGAGTGCATAGTACCAAATTCTATATCTAATTGCCTTTTACGTCAATATAATAATATATACGACAGTCCACTTAATTACAAAACGTACTATCTAAACAGGAGGGTGGGCTGTAACAAGGTAATACCAACCACGTACATCTTTACAGCAAATATAGCAAGCATGTTCAACTGGGTTAAGCCTTGGCACTATTATTTAAACTCATCTGCACAAACTTATATGTAAGATTATATACCTGTAACACGGTAATACCAGCCACGTACACCTTTCCCGCAAAAATATCAAGCTTGTTGAGCTTGGTTAAGCCTTGGCACTGTATTTACTATTTAAACTCCTCTGCACAAACTATTTTAATGCATCTATATATACACGAAATTCTAGACTTTTATTAATGTAAAATAGAGAAGTAAGCATGAGATGGGGAGAGAAATGCAAATCCGAAGAATATAAATAAAATATTTACATTGAATAAATCACACAAAATTTATGCGGCTGAAAATATTTTGACAATAAATTTTGTCATAATATTTAATAGGTTTGAGTTGTATTAATTGTTATAATATTTAATAGGTTTGAGTTGTATTAATTGTTACTCCCCATAGGGAGCGGACTAACGTCCTTATTCAAAAAACCCATGGAAAATCCACAGTTGATTGTGAATCTCACTGCTCAGCCTGTGCAAGCCTCCTCACACCCGGTAAACCGAGAATGAACGGTCATCAAAGTTCTAGGTCAGGGACCTAGAACTGCTTCCCGCTCAGAGGCTTGCACTTAACTACATCATCACAGCGTGATTCATTCCAAGTTTCGGACAAGGAACTCGGCAATCATACTATAGAATTGATCCTATGAAGTATGATCATGTCGAGACACTCGGCAACCCGACGACTCCTGTATCGCACTGCGCACCTACGCAGTACCAGTCATCCTTCTTATCTAATTTATACTCATATTAATAGCAAACAACAAAAGTAGAAATTATATATATAAGCATACCACTTACTTATAAAGATAGATTTTATAGTATAATTAAATATTATATATTAGGAATTACATGATGTTCGTTTCCTTTTAAAAAGGATATTTGTTGACAAAAAGGCCCATGACCTGAGTTACCCGAATTTATCTAAGGGCCGCAATCACTAGTGGCCTCGACAAGAACAGAAAGTCTGCGGCTTGTCGAAGGTCACCCCATTTGAATTCATGATCTTTTCCAGTTGGATTTTAAAATTTAACAGAGATTTAGCATTTTCGGCTTCGGAGGGTAGGCTGTTCCACGAGTTTATAACCCTGTGGGTGAAAGAGCATCTCCTGTTCTCAACCCTACATTGTGGCTTGTTGAGCTTGAAACCGTTGCTCTTTGTGTTACATCTGACCTTTTGAATAAATTGTCTGGATCAACATCTTCCAAATTGTTCAGTGCTTTAATTTTCAATGAGATCCGCCCTGTGATACCTGGTTTGCTTTATTGTTGGCCCTGTGGCCCTCAACCATTCCCGAGACATGAGTTAACTTAGCACTGGAAGGAGATTTTTGTTGCTTAATTGGTGTTGCACTTTCTCCAGAGCAGCCCTGTCCTTCCAAAGATGAGGTCTCCATGCTCTATTGGATTACTCTATACAGTAATCTAAATGGGGGGCGCACCCCATTTATACAATTGTATAAATTTGTACAATTGCAGATTTATACAATTGCAGATTTATTTATACAATTGTATCACTGCCTTCTTTTCCGTAATTAAGGTCAAAGGTACGCTTGATTATTCCAAGGATTTTGTTAGAGTTATGACTGCTGCTCCTACCTGTCGTGCAACTTTCAGTGAGTGACAGATTTTGACTCCAATTAAAACACTTTCGCGCAACCGCGTCGTGAATACACGACGGCAATTTTTCTATCGGTTGTGCAACTGCGTCGTAAATAGCCGCGCTATTTAATTTTTTTTATAAAATCCCATTCTTATTCGATCGACTTGGGGTTAGTATGAAAATGTTTGCAATTAAATTTCCGTTTTCTCTAGTAGGCACATGGCCTGTTTCTGAGAACAGCATTGTATTGTAGCTTAGTGGAGAGACTATTGAATTGTTGACAACGAGGGTAATCGCCCACTTCACACACTCTTGGTGTGGGCCGCGATCATGATTCTACATTGATATGCATATGTAGGGAATTTTATTGCAAGTTCAGTGATATAAAATTTAACACTGTAGGACTAATGTGGAGCTGACAACAAACAAAAGAGTATGAACATTTTGTTGCTGTTTGGGCGTCACGGCGAGCGATTACGTTTTTATTTATTTCGTGGTGGGATAGCAAATGCTTTGGTGACATTTTATACATATGATCTTGTAGAGAATTTTATTGCCAACACATTGATACCAAAATGAAATAAGTAGCTCGAGAATTGGTGTCAGGAGAGTGAAAAGATTATACACTTTTTTGTGTTTACGCTCAAGAGCGCAAAACGCCGCACGTACAATGCCCTATTTTTTTTCACGAATGCTGGGCGCATATTAAAGTGTTAAATTAAATCCTCTGCACTTCTTCATGCAGTCTGCTGTAATGCAATGTTATTAATTTGATAGTTGTGGCGTACGTGGATTGCTCTGCCCCATATGCAAGGTCTTGCATTTGTACAAATTCAAATGTTTATTCAAACGAATGTGTGTACAAAGAACATAAGAGTAAAATGCAATTGAAGGGACAGGAGTTACCCAATCAATGAAGCCACGATTACCCAAGGCGTTTCGGGCAAGAAACGATATTAAAGAGTCGATATTAAAATTGCATTTGCTAGTCTTCTGACCATTTGTGGAGTTCATGTAGATCTCTATGTTATGTTTCGATATCATTATTATTTCCTACTTTACCATAAATTTTTGTGGCATCTGGAAATTTGATTACATGGCTTGTAATATTCTCCTCTAGGTCATTGATGTACATGACAAAAGAGGGAAAATGCCCCCAAAAGGGAACCCTTTGGTACGTACCCTACATATCGCATTTCTCCAGTCAGATTCATTCCCATTTAGCACGATTCTTTGTTTTCATCATTGTTTTATCTATCTAGTAGGCCGCCTTTCTTGATTATGATCAATAATAGTTCATTGTGTCAGGGGCCAGGAAGCCAAATAGTGTATTCATACACGTTAAGCTTATTTCGAGGTCTCTCCATCCCCAAGGGCGATTTACTGACCTCGCTAACGATGCAACCCCCCACACCAAGCTGATTAACTCCTGAGTACCTACTTACTGCTAGGTGAACAGATGCATTAGGTGAAATGAAATGTGCTCAACCATTTCTGTCCCGCCCGGGATTTGAATCCGGAATTTTCGATTGTGCTTCCTGTTTTCATAAACAAAGGCCAAAGTCCATTCCATGCACCCGCCAAACCCCCTGTTTATGAATGAAAAACGGTTTACACACGTCTCACAATTGATGACGTCCGGACACTTCCAGAACAAGTGCATTGCTGACGAGTTTTGTTCGAAACACAATGCTGTAAATGTTTCACCCACGTACTACAAATACAAATAATTGCCAAGAAAATCGAAACACCTAGCCTAATCTAACCCATGTCTAAATATGCACAATATGCTTATATAAAATTATATTAATTTATATTTGAGAAATATCCTATTTTGAATGAACAGCATGTTAAAATTTATGAATGTGTCTTTGGGGTCGACCGCTGGATGGAATGGACTTGGTCTGAGGACGGGTTGGATTCTGCATCGACTATGAACCCGACTGTACTACCGGGACGCTTTATGTATATATATATGAATACATAAATAAATAAATAAAGAATATATATATATATATATATATATATATATATATATATATATATATATATATATATATATATATATATATATATATATGCAAAATTAAATAAGTTTACAAGCAGCCAATCCTGCTGTTTAGGTATTACTTATAGTAACGATTAGAAACATTGTACATATATTGACGTAAACAGCAATTAGAAAGTCTAAAATCGGTACTATTCAAATAAGAAAAACCGGAAAGAGTTTCTCATTGATGTTGCCAAAAAAAAAGAGAAACTATCTTAACCTATCCTTCCTAGGCCTATTACGTGCTATCTGAGACCTATTAAGAGCATGTATGTGCTGTACTAAATCATTAATATTTAAGTTTGGTTGTTAGCTTTATTTGTTTTTGGTCTCTATGGAGTGCATAGTACCAAATTCTATATCTAATTGCCTTTTACGTCAATATAATAATATATACGACAGTCCACTTAATTACAAAACGTACTATCTAAACAGGAGGGTGGGCTGTAACAAGGTAATACCAACCACGTACATCTTTACAGCAAATATAGCAAGCATGTTCAACTGGGTTAAGCCTTGGCACTATTATTTAAACTCATCTGCACAAACTTATATGTAAGATTATATACCTGTAACACGGTAATACCAGCCACGTACACCTTTCCCGCAAAAATATCAAGCTTGTTGAGCTTGGTTAAGCCTTGGCACTGTATTTACTATTTAAACTCCTCTGCACAAACTATTTTAATGCATCTATATATACACGAAATTCTAGACTTTTATTAATGTAAAATAGAGAAGTAAGCATGAGATGGGGAGAGAAATGCAAATCCGAAGAATATAAATAAAATATTTACATTGAATAAATCACACATAAAATTTATGCGGCTGAAAATATTTTGACAATAAATTTTGTCATAATATTTAATAGGTTTGAGTTGTATTAATTGTTATAATATTTAATAGGTTTGAGTTGTATTAATTGTTACTCCCCATAGGGAGCGGACTAACGTCCTTATTCAAAAAACCCATGGAAAATCCACAGTTGATTGTGAATCTCACTGCTCAGCCTGTGCAAGCCTCCTCACACCCGGTAAACCGAGAATGAACGGTCATCAAAGTTCTAGGTCAGGGACCTAGAACTGCTTCCCGCTCAGAGGCTTGCACTTAACTACATCATCACAGCGTGATTCATTCCAAGTTTCGGACAAGGAACTCGGCAATCATACTATAGAATTGATCCTATGAAGTATGATCATGTCGAGACACTCGGCAACCCGACGACTCCTGTATCGCACTGCGCACCTACGCAGTACCAGTCATCCTTCTTATCTAATTTATACTCATATTAATAGCAAACAACAAAAGTAGAAATTATATATATAAGCATACCACTTACTTATAAAGATAGATTTTATAGTATAATTAAATATTATATATTAGGAATTACATGATGTTCGTTTCCTTTTAAAAAGGATATTTGTTGACAAAAAGGCCCATGACCTGAGTTACCCGAATTTATCTAAGGGCCGCAATCACTAGTGGCCTCGACAAGAACAGAAAGTCTGCGGCTTGTCGAAGGTCACCCCATTTGAATTCATGATCTTTTCCAGTTGGATTTTAAAATTTAACAGAGATTTAGCATTTTCGGCTTCGGAGGGTAGGCTGTTCCACGAGTTTATAACCCTGTGGGTGAAAGAGCATCTCCTGTTCTCAACCCTACATTGTGGCTTGTTGAGCTTGAAACCGTTGCTCTTTGTGTTACATCTGACCTTTTGAATAAATTGTCTGGATCAACATCTTCCAAATTGTTCAGTGCTTTAATTTTCAATGAGATCCGCCCTGTGATACCTGGTTTGCTTTATTGTTGGCCCTGTGGCCCTCAACCATTCCCGAGACATGAGTTAACTTAGCACTGGAAGGAGATTTTTGTTGCTTAATTGGTGTTGCACTTTCTCCAGAGCAGCCCTGTCCTTCCAAAGATGAGGTCTCCATGCTCTATTGGATTACTCTATACAGTAATCTAAATGGGGGGCGCACCCCATTTATACAATTGTATAAATTTGTACAATTGCAGATTTATACAATTGCAGATTTATACAATTGTATCACTGCCTTCTTTTCCGTAATTAAGGTCAAAGGTACGCTTGATTATTCCAAGGATTTTGTTAGAGTTATGACTGCTGCTCCTACCTGTCGTGCAACTTTCAGTGAGTGACAGATTTTGACTCCAATTAAAACACTTTCGCGCAACCGCGTCGTGAATACACGACGGCAATTTTTCTATCGGTTGTGCAACTGCGTCGTAAATAGCCGCGCTATTTAATTTTTTTATAAAATCCCATTCTTATTCGATCGACTTGGGGTTAGTATGAAAATGTTTGCAATTAAATTTCCGTTTTCTCTAGTAGGCACATGGCCTGTTTCTGAGAACAGCATTGTATTGTAGCTTAGTGGAGAGACTATTGAATTGTTGACAACGAGGGTAATCGCCCACTTCACACACTCTTGGTGTGGGCCGCGATCATGATTCTACATTGATATGCATATGTAGGGAATTTTATTGCAAGTTCAGTGATATAAAATTTAACACTGTAGGACTAATGTGGAGCTGACAACAAACAAAAGAGTATGAACATTTTGTTGCTGTTTGGGCGTCACGGCGAGCGATTACGTTTATTTATTTCGTGGTGGGATAGCAAATGCTTTGGTGACATTTTATACATATGATCTTGTAGAGAATTTTATTGCCAACACATTGATACCAAAATGAAATAAGTAGCTCGAGAATTGGTGTCAGGAGAGTGAAAAGATTATACACTTTTTTGTGTTTACGCTCAAGAGCGCAAAACGCCGCACGTACAATGCCCTATTTTTTTTCACGAATGCTGGGCGCATATTAAAGTGTTAAATTAAATCCTCTGCACTTCTTCATGCAGTCTGCTGTAATGCAATGTTATTAATTTGATAGTTGTGGCGTACGTGGATTGCTCTGCCCCATATGCAAGGTCTTGCATTTGTACAAATTCAAATGTTTATTCAAACGAATGTGTGTACAAAGAACATAAGAGTAAAATGCAATTGAAGGGACAGGAGTTACCCAATCAATGAAGCCACGATTACCCAAGGCGTTTCGGGCAAGAAACGATATTAAAGAGTCGATATTAAAATTGCATTTGCTAGTCTTCTGACCATTTGTGGAGTTCATGTAGATCTCTATGTTATGTTTCGATATCATTATTATTTCCTACTTTACCATAAATTTTTGTGGCATCTGGAAATTTGATTACATGGCTTGTAATATTCTCCTCTAGGTCATTGATGTACATGACAAAAGAGGGAAAATGCCCCCAAAAGGGAACCCTTTGGTACGTACCCTACATATCGCATTTCTCCAGTCAGATTCATTCCCATTTAGCACGATTCTTTGTTTTCATCATTGTTTTATCTATCTAGTAGGCCGCCTTTCTTGATTATGATCAATAATAGTTCATTGTGTCAGGGGCCAGGAAGCCAAATAGTGTATTCATACACGTTAAGCTTATTTCGAGGTCTCTCCATCCCCAAGGGCGATTTACTGACCTCGCTAACGATGCAACCCCCCACACCAAGCTGATTAACTCCTGAGTACCTACTTACTGCTAGGTGAACAGATGCATTAGGTGAAATGAAATGTGCTCAACCATTTCTGTCCCGCCCGGGATTTGAATCCGGAATTTTCGATTGTGCTTCCTGTTTTCATAAACAAAGGCCAAAGTCCATTCCATGCACCCGCCAAACCCCCTGTTTATGAATGAAAAACGGTTTACACACGTCTCACAATTGATGACGTCCGGACACTTCCAGAACAAGTGCATTGCTGACGAGTTTTGTTCGAAACACAATGCTGTAAATGTTTCACCCACGTACTACAAATACAAATAATTGCCAAGAAAATCGAAACACCTAGCCTAATCTAACCCATGTCTAAATATGCACAATATGCTTATATAAAATTATATTAATTTATATTTGAGAAATATCCTATTTTGAATGAACAGCATGTTAAAATTTATGAATGTGTCTTTGGGGTCGACCGCTGGATGGAATGGACTTGGTCTGAGGACGGGTTGGATTCTGCATCGACTATGAACCCGACTGTACTACCGGGACGCTTTATGTATATATATATGAATACATAAATAAATAAGTAAAGATATATATATATATATATATATATATATATATATATATATATATATATATATATATGCAAAATTAAATAAGTTTACAAGCAGCCAATCCTGCTGTTTAGGTATTACTTATAGTAACGATTAGAAACATTGTACATATATTGACGTAAACAGCAATTAGAAAGTCTAAAATCGGTACTATTCAAATAAGAAAAACCGGAAAGAGTTTCTCATTGATGTTGCCAAAAAAAAAGAGAAACTATCTTAACCTATCCTTCCTAGGCCTATTACGTGCTATCTGAGACCTATTAAGAGCATGTATGTGCTGTACTAAATCATTAATATTTAAGTTTGGTTGTTAGCTTTATTTGTTTTTGGTCTCTATGGAGTGCATAGTACCAAATTCTATATCTAATTGCCTTTTACGTCAATATAATAATATATACGACAGTCCACTTAATTACAAAACGTACTATCTAAACAGGAGGGTGGGCTGTAACAAGGTAATACCAACCACGTACATCTTTACAGCAAATATAGCAAGCATGTTCAACTGGGTTAAGCCTTGGCACTATTATTTAAACTCATCTGCACAAACTTATATGTAAGATTATATACCTGTAACACGGTAATACCAGCCACGTACACCTTTCCCGCAAAAATATCAAGCTTGTTGAGCTTGGTTAAGCCTTGGCACTGTATTTACTATTTAAACTCCTCTGCACAAACTATTTAATGCATCTATATATACACGAAATTCTAGACTTTTATTAATGTAAAATAGAGAAGTAAGCATGAGATGGGGAGAGAAATGCAAATCCGAAGAATATAAATAAAATATTTACATTGAATAAATCACACATAAAATTTATGCGGCTGAAAAATTTTGACAATAAATTTGTCATAATATTTAATAGGTTTGAGTTGTATTAATTGTTATAATATTTAATAGGTTTGAGTTGTATAATTGTTACTCCCCATAGGGAGCGGACTAACGTCCTTATTCAAAAAACCATGGAAAATCCACAGTGATTGTGAATCTCACTGCTCAACCCGTCCTCACACAAGACAGCACATATATGACTTAATGCTTAAAGTCTATATGGTGAATGTGATTTAGTACATATGTGATATACTCCCAGTTACCTTTTTTATCAAGGCCCAAACTCTTCCTCACGTACCAATTTATGTCTCACAGTACCCGTCCATCAACGTAGATAGCAGAATAGTCGTGATTGGTTCAATTATAACGAAAATTGTAGTTTTTCAGGACCCACATGGGTTGTGAAATTTACCTACTATTGTCCATGCTCTTAGAATTTACAGATCAGCTACATCCTATTGAAGGCTCGTAGTTTTGTTTTGAGAAATATTAGTTGTTCTTAGTAAATTATAATAAGCACTATAAATTATTACATAGAATAACAGTGCTTCACCAATCAATATTATATACCATAGTTTGTGCTTTGAAAATATTTAAAGAATGTTTTGTAGGAACGCTAACAGAAAACGATGTTACGTTGGAATGTCTATGGGGCAAACTACGGCAAACAAGTTGGTATGGTGTCTACTATAGCAACTATAGGATGGGTATATTGTCCACTACCACCTGTTAGGTGAGTAAGGGGTCCAATACCACCTACAGGATGGGTATGGGGGGGGGTCACATCCACCCGCAGGATGGGTATGGGAATCACATCCACCCATAGAATTGGTATGGGGTCCAATAACACCCACTGGATGTGTATGTCGTCCATTGCCTCCCACAGGATGAGTATCTTGTCCAGTATCGCCCACAGGATTAGTATATGGGGTCCACTGCCGCCCACAGGGTCGGTAGGGGGTCCACTACCGCCCACTATCGCAGAGTCCACTCCTGGCATTAAACGCACATAGCAGTGACACCCATAAAATAGTCAGTGAAATTCGAATGAATGTTTAGCTGCTAAAGAAAACAGATTTGAAATTAAATTCCTATGGATACCATCACATGTTGGCATCTCGAGGCATGACGCTGTTGATATGCTTGCAAAGACAGCCTGTAGACGCTCTTGGGCGTAAACACAAAAAAGTGTATAATCTTTTCACTCTCCTGACACCAATTCTCGAGCTACTTATTTCATTTTGGTATCAATGTGTTGGCAATAAAATTCTCTACAAGATCATATGTATAAAATGTCACCAAAGCATTTGCTATCCCACCACGAAATAAATAAAAACGTAATCGCTCGCCGTGACGCCCAAACAGCAACAAAATGTTCATACTCTTTTGTTTGTTGTCAGCTCCACATTAGTCCTACAGTGTTAAATTTTATATCACTGAACTTGCAATAAAATTCCCTACATATGCATATCAATGTAGAATCATGATCGCGGCCCACACCAAGAGTGTGTGAAGTGGGCGATTACCCTCGTTGTCAACAATTCAATAGTCTCTCCACTAAGCTACAATACAATGCTGTTCTCAGAAACAAGTCATGTGCCTACTAGAGAAAACGGAAATTAATTGCAAACATTTTCATACTAACCCAAGTCGATCGCATAAGAATTGGATTTTATAAAAAAAATTAAATAGCGCGGCTATTACGACGCGGTTGCACAACCGATAGAAAAATTGCCGTCGTGTATTCACGACGCGGTTGCGCGAAAGTGTTTAATTGGAGTCAAAATCTGTCACTCACTGAAAGTTGCACGACAGGTAGGAGCAGCAGTCATAACTCTAACAAAATCCTTGGAATAATCAAGCGTACCTTTGACCTTAATTACGGAAAAGAAGGCAGTGATACAATTGTATAAATCTGCAATTGTATAAATCTGCAATTGTATAAATTTATACAATTGTATAAATGGGGTGCGCCCCCATTTAGATTACTGTATAGAGTAATCCAATAGAGCATGGAGACCTCATCTTTGGAAGGACAGGGCTGCTCTGGAGAAAGTGCAACACCAATTAAGCAACAAAAATCTCCTTCCAGTGCTAAGTTAACTCATGTCTCGGGAATGGTTGAGGGCCACAGGGCCAACAATAAAGCAAACCAGGTATCACAGGGCGGATCTCATTGAAAATTAAAGCACTGAACAATTTGGAAGATGTTGATCCAGACAATTTATTCAAAAGGTCAGATGTAACACAAAGAGCAACGGTTTCAAGCTCAACAAGCCACAATGTAGGGTTGAGAACAGGAGATGCTCTTTCACCCACAGGGTTATAAACTCGTGGAACAGCCTACCCACCGAAGCCGAAAATGCTAAATCTCTGTTAAATTTTAAAATCCAACTGGAAAAGATCATGAATTCAAATGGGGTGACCTTCGACAAGCCGCAGACTTTCTGTTCTTGTCGAGGACACTAGTGATTGCGGCCCTTAGATAAATTCGGGTAACTCAGGTCATGGGCCTTTTTGTCAACAAATATCCTTTTTAAAAGGAAACGAACATCATGTAATTCCTAATATATAATATTTATTTATACTATAAAATCTATCTTTATAAGTAAGTGGTATGCTTATATATATAATTTCTACTTTTGTTGTTTGCTATTAATATGAGTTTAATTAGATAAGAAGGATAACTGGTACTGCGTAGGTGTGCAGTGCGATACAGGAGTCGTCGGGTTGCCAAGTGTCTCGACATGATCATACTTCATAGGATCAATTCTATAGTATGATTGCCGAGTTCCTTGTCCGAAACTTGGAAAGAATAACGCTGTGATGATGTAGTTAAGTGCAAGCCTCTGAGCGGGAAGCAGTTCTAGGTCTCTGACCTAGAACTTTGATGACCGTTCATTCTCGGTTTACCGGGTGTGAGGAGGCTGAGCAGTGAGATTACAATCAACTGTGGAATTTCCATGGGTTTTTTGAATAAGGACGTTAGTCCGCTCCCTATGGGGAGTAACAATTAATACAACTGAACCTATTAAATATTATGACAAAATTTATTGTCAAATATTTTCAGCCGCATAAATTTTATGTGGGATTTATTCAATGTAAATATTTTATTTATATTCTTCGGATTTGCATTTCTCTCCCCATCTCATGCTTACTTCTCTATTTTACATTAATAAAAGTCTAGAATTTCGTGTATATATAGATGCATTAAAATAGTTTGTGCAGAGGAGTTTAAATAGTAAATACAGTGCCAAGGCTTAACCAAGCTCAACAAGCTTGATATTTTTGCGGGAAAGGTGTACGTGGCTGGTATTACCGTGTTACAGGTATATAATCTTACATATAAGTTTGTGCAGATGAGTTTAAATAATAGTGCCAAGGCTTAACCCAGTTGAACATGCTTGCTATATTTGCTGTAAAGATGTATGTGGTTGGTATTACCTTGTTACAGCCCACCCTCCTGTTTAGATAGTACGTTTTGTAATTAAGTGGACTGTCGTATATATTATTATATTGACGTAAAAGGCAATTAGATATAGAATTTGGTACTATGCACTCCATAGAGACCAAAAACAAATAAAGCTAACAACCAAACTTAAATATTAATGATTTAGTACAGCACATACATGCTCTTAATAGGTCTCAGATAGCACGTAATAGGCCTAGGAAGGATAGGTTAAGATAGTTTCTCTTTTTTTTTTGGCAACATCAATGAGAAACCCTTTCCGGTTTTTCTTATTTGAATAGTACCGATTTTAGACTTTCTAATTGCTGTTTACGTCAATATATGTACAATGTTTCTAATCGATACTATAAGTAATACCTAAACAGCAGGATTGGCTGCTTGTAAACTTATTTAATTTTGCATATATATATATATATATTGTGACGGTGTTCCCCCCCTTCTAATTCTCCCACGCCTGCTGTAAGAGTCATGTCCACTATTCCCGAGCGTTCTCTACATTGCAGGCATCAATTGAACATATGTGGGAGAGAGTAGTATTCTCGAAGAGCCGAGAAATTTGAGAAAATGTAGTATTTTGGCCTGTGGGATAGGCCCTTTAGGGAGCCAATATGGCGCTGGCAAGTCTGTTCTCCCGCCAAAACTGTGTGACGTCAGTGGCGCCAGATTGGTCACCGTCAGCGACATGGCACTGGGAGCCAATGAAAACCAAGTTTGGGAAAAGTGACGTCACATAGGCAGGGGGAGTCCAGCCGTGTTGGCGCCAGGAGATATCAGTCTTTCACGACACGTCCGAGAGGTAGGACGCGCGATCGGTCGTCCTGTCAGAGTGACGGATTTACCGAATTCCGGTGGATTTAAGCGTCTCCAGTTGTTGGCACGCACTCTGTGAGGTCTTCCTGCAACCCAGTAGTGGCTCAGATAAGGAATTGACAGAATATTGAGCAACAAGTGCTCAGGGGACAGGTGTGTTGCAAGAAGTGGGCCGGGCATCGACGTGTGTCGTCGTTGGCAGTTCACCAGTATAAGAGACAGCTTAGTGGCCGGGCCACCCACCGTGAGTGAACCGGGTTGACAGCCTTGCCAACCAGGTTGAACGTGTGATCGACGATCCTGTCAAGTTTGACAGTAACCCCACCTTCGTGGAACCCTACGAGTCAACAGTTGGATGCAAGCACGTCGAGAAGTCTTCCCAAATACCTAGCGATATGTCTAGACGACGAGGGAATTGACAGTGTTGTGAGCTTCAAGTGCTCTGAAGTCGGGTGCTGTGCGTGTGAAGCTTAAGCAGCATCGTCTGGTACGGCTGGTAACTTCACCGTGACTTCGTAGTGGTGAGAGGCAGTTCCTCTGGGAGTACAGTGACAAGCACTAATTGGGAAACGTGCGACGACCGCCGAGACGTAGGCTGGCTGCCGTAGTTGGGAGGAAAGTTGACGGCCAGGAGACCGACTTCGACCCTGCGACGTACTGTAGAGGAAGGGGCACGGACCTGCTGTGTACAGAAGCGGCGAGACGCGACATCCTAAGGCGTGGGCTTGTGTTTCTGGATGGTGAACGAGGCGAGAGCCTGGACCAGGAGCTACAACCCAACTGTCATCCTAGGATAGGTGAAGTAGGTGTTTACAGTTACCCTCCCATTTCCCCTTTAGTTAGCTATATATATTCTTGTCAGGATATTTTATATGTCGTGAGCAAGTCTCACTTGAGTTAAGTCACAGAGAGCACAGTATGTGGTGAGGCTACCCAGAGCGCTCACAGTATCAGTTACATATATATATCTATGTGTGGGTGTGTGCAAGCACCAAGATTCATCAGAGAATTTACTGTGACTATTATTAATTACAGTGAGTTTATTATTATTATATATGGTAGTAAACCAGATATTGGTGTATTGATCTCTATAATCTATTGATATAAATGCCTGGGATTGATCTCTATAAATTGATATAAATGCCGTGGGTTGATCTATAATCTATCGATATAAATGCCCGTGTGTTGATCTCTATGATCTATTAATATAAATGCCGGTGTGTCTGATGTTTCATGAGTATATTATATATATTGCCTGAATTTGATTACCGATTTATATATGACATGATGTGTACTGAATAATATCATATACGTGAAGTGATTGCCAGTGATCTCTTAAGAGAAAGTATAGATATAAAGAAAAGTTCAGTGATCAAGTGAGTGCATTCACAGTAAATATTATTAAGAATAGAGTAATCTTTGGTACGGTGGAAAGTCACTGTGAGAGTATGTGAATAAGATGTTGATCGTGAGGCCAGTGAAATCATAAGTAAGCCATGTGAAGTTGAATAGTGTTTGGAAAAAGTTAAATAAACGGGGATCGTGACAATTAGAAAACAAGTACTAGTCTGTTCCACGATCGCGAGGGTCCCGGTCAGCTGATTCTGACAGGTGACACGTGCCGATGTTACCATATCGGTGCGCTCTAGAATATTATGCTATGAATGGAGCAATTGTCATATATTAATCCTGATACATTGATGCATATATATTTCTCGTTGTCTTTTAAGTAAAATACCAAAAAACTCTTTGGTGTTTGATATCATCCCTCCATTTATCTTGTGACCGGTGAATAAAGTAGAGGTGAGGACCTGCCTGATACCATATTACTGGATTTGCTCTTGCCACAATTACACCTGACCACTGCAAGTTACTGGACACCTAAAAAAACCAGTGGGCGACCTTGAAGGCTGTGTAAGAGTTCGGTGTCGGGGCGGGCCACAGATTGAGGGAACGATCTGTGCCCCCTCATCTTACAATTAAAGGCCGGTTGTGAGATCGACTGGGGTACTCCGAGGCCAGCAGTGGAGCTAGAGGATTGAGGGAAGACCCGCCGAACGACGGTGAGTAAGGTTATTGTTGGAGCAACCACCTGGAAAGGAGATCCAGTCTACTGTTGCTTTAACCCTTCTCTAACGAGAACACCGTGAAACCCGACATTGGCGACTTGCCAGGATAAAGAGCAAGATCAAGGTGGGTAATTGTGGTATTAATATCAGGCCTAGGTTTTCACTCATTGCCAAGATGGAGGGTGATAAAGTAGCCAGGTTATAGACAGAGAGAGAGCAAGTACTGGAGGAGTGCACAAAGGCACAGTTGAAGACGATCGCCGACCACTTTGGGATCAAGTTGAGAGCTTCCAAAGTGGGAGAAAGAGAAGACTTGAGATCATGGCACAGCTCAAGGCACGTGATGAAGCCTTAGGAGAGGAGCGCC
>WNGS01005158.1:20765-107086 GCA_020271785.1 Procambarus virginalis | reverse complement strand
ACACCACACACACACACACACACACACACACACACACACACAATTTGTGAGAAAAAACCTAGTAACACATCTGGAGAGAAGAGACTTCGTGACAACCCATCAACATGGGTTCAGGGAGGGTAAATCTTGCCTTACAGGCTTGATAGAATTCTACGATCAGGTGACAAGAATTAAGCAAGAAAGAGAAGGGTGGGCGGACTGCATTTTTTTGGACTGTCGGAAAGCCTTTGACACAGTACCCCATAAAAGGTTGATGCATAAGCTGGAGAAACAGGCAGGAGTAACAGGTAGGGCGCTCCAGTGGATAAGGGAGTACCTAAGCAATAGGAAGCAGAGAGTTACAGTGAGGGGTGAGACCTCAGACTGGCGTGAAGTCACCAGTGGAGTCCCACAGGGCTCTGTACTTGGACCTATCCTGTTTCTGATATACGTAAATGATCTCCCAGAGGGTATAGACTCATTCCTCTCAATGTTTGCTGACGACGCCAAAATTATGAGAAGGATTAAGACAGAGGAGGACAGCTTGAGACTTCAAGAAGACCTGGACAAGCTGCAGGAATGGTCGAACAAATGGCTGTTAGAGTTTAACCCAAGCAAATGTAATGTAATGAAGATAGGGGTAGGAAGCAGGAGACCAGATACAAGGTATCATTTGGGAGATGAAATACTTCAAGAGTCAGAGAGAGAGAAAGACCTGGGGGTTGATATCACGCCAGACCTGTCCCCTGAAGCTCATATCAAGAGGATAACATCAGCAGCATATGCCAGGTTGGCTAACATAAGAACGGCCTTTAGAAACTTGTGTAAGGAATCTTTCAGAACATTATATACCACATATGTCAGACCAATCCTGGAGTATGCGGCTCCAGCATGGAGTCCCTATCTAGTCAAGCATAAGACTAAACTGGAAAAGGTTCAAAGGTTTGCCACCAGACTAGTACCCGAGCTGAGAGGTATGAGCTACGAGGAGCGACTGCAGGAATTAAACCTCACTTCGTTGGAAGACAGAAGAGTTAGGGGGGACATGATCACCACATTCAAGATTCTCAGGGGAATCGACAGGGTTGATAAAGACAGGCTGTTTAACACAAGGGGCACACGCACTAGGGGACACAGGTGGAAACTGAGTGCCCAAATGAGCCACAGAGATATTAGAAAGAATTTTTAGTGTCAGAGTGGTTGACAAATGGAATGCATTAGGAAGCGATGTGGTGGAGGCTGACTCCATACACAGTTTCAAGTGTAGATATGATAGAGCCCATTAGGCTCAGGAAACTGTACACCTGTTGATTGACGGTTGAGAGGCGGGACCAAAGAGCCAGAGCTCAACCCCGCAAGCACAACTAGGTGAGTACAACTAGGTGAGTACACACACACACACACACACACACACCACACACACCACAAACAATATGTCAGGATGCCAGGAATGAATATGTCAGGATGCCAGGAATGATATGTCAGGAATGAATATGCCAGGAATGAATATGTCAGGATGAGAAGAGAGGCAGAAAGACAATACGAAAATGACATTGCAAGCAAGGCAAAGACTCAGCCTAAATTGTTGCATAGCCACATCAGGAGAAAAACAACAGTAAAGGAACAGGTTATGAAATTAAGGATAGGGGGCGGAAGGATTCACTACAAATGACAAGGAAGTGTGTGAGGAACTGAATAAGAAATTCCAGGAGGTCTTCACCTTAGAGCAAGGAGAAATGCCAGAGATAAGAGAGGGAATAGCTAACCAGGAACCACTGGAAGAGTTTGAGATTACCAGCGGGGAAGTAAGGAAGTGTTTACTAGAGTTGGATGTGACAAAGGCTATAGGCCCAGATGGAATCTCCCCTTGGATACTAAAGGAAGGAGCAAAAGAACTGTGCCTACCACTCTCCATAGTGTATAACAAATCACTGGCAACAGGGGAACTGCCAGATATTTGGAAAGCAGCTAACGTAGTCCCGATATACAAGAAAGGGGATAGACAGGAGGCACTGAACTACAGGCCAGTGTCCCTAACCTGCATACCATGCAAGCTGATGGAGAAGATTGTGCGAAGAAAGCTAGTGGAGCATCTGGAGCGAAGGAACTTTGTAACACAGCATCAACATGGGTTCAGGGATGGCAGGTCCTGCCTCACAGGGTTACTTGAATTCTACGACCAGGCAACAAAAATAAGGCAAGAAAGAGAAGGGTGGGCAGACTGCATATTTTTGGATTGTCAGAAAGCCTTTGATACAGTGCCACACAAGAGGCTAGTGAGAAAGCTGGAGATGCAGGCTGGAGTGAAAGGGAAGGTACTCCGTAGGATACAGGAGTACCTAAGCAACAGGAGACAACGAGTCTGTGTGAGGGGTGAGGTCTCAGATTGGCGAGACGTTACAAGTGGAGTCCCGCAGGGGTCAGTCCTTGGACCTATACTGTTTCTGTATATGTAAATGATCTCCCAGTGGGTATTGATTCGTTCCTCTCAATGTTTGCCGACGATGCAAAAATTATGAGGAGGATTGAAACNTGCTGGAACACCGTCCACGTGTCTGTTGAAACACATCCAGGTGTCTGCTGAACACAATCATGTGTGTGTGCTGGACCCCATCCATGTGTCTGCTGGACACCATCAGGTGTGTGCTGGAACACCATCCAGGTGTGTGATGGAACCATCCAGGTGTCTGCTGGAAACCATCAGGTATCTGCTGGAACTCCATCCATGTCTCTGCTGGAACACCATTCAGGTGACTGCTGGAACACCATCCAGGTGTCTGCTGGAAAACCATCCAGGTATCTGCTGGAACTCCATCCATGTCTCTGCTGGAACACCATTCAGGTGACTGCTGGAACACCATCCAGGTGTCTGCTGGAAAACCATCCAGGTGTCTGCTGGAACACCATCCATGTGTCTGCTGGAACACCATCCAGGTGGTGCTGGAACACCATCCAGGTGTGTGATGGAACACCATCCAGGTGTCTGCTGAAAACCATCCAGGTATCTGCTGGAACTCCATCCATGTCTCTGCTGGAACACCATTCAGTGACTGCTGGAACACCATCCAGGTGTCTGCTGGAAAACCATCCAGTGTCTGCTGGACACCATCCATGTGTCTGCTGAACACATCCATGTGTCTGCTGGAACACCATCGCGGTGTCTGCTGGAACACCATCCATGTGCTGCTGGAACACCATCCTGTGTCTGCTGGAACACCATCCAAGTGTCTGCTGGAACACCATCCAGGTGTCTGCTGAAACACCGTCCAGGTGTATGCTGGAACACCATCCATGTGTCTGCTGGGAACACATCCATGTGTCTGCTAGAACACCTTCCATGTGTCTACTGGAACCCATCAAGGTGTCTGCTGGAACACCATCCAGATGTGTGCTGGAACACCATAGGTGTCTGCTGGAACACCTTCCTGTGTCTGTTGGAACCCATCCATGTGTCTGCTGGAACACCATCCAGGTGTCTGCTGGAACACCATCCAGATGTATGCTGGAACACCATCCAGGTGTGTGCTGGAACACCATCCGGTGTGTGCGGAACACCATCCAGGTGTGTGCTGGAACACCATCCAGGTGTCTGCTGAAACACCGTCCAGGTGTCTGCTGGAACACCATCCAGGTGTCTGATGGAACACCATCCATGTGTCTGATGGAACACCATCAGACACATGGATGTTTAAATACATGACCTTAAACTGTCTTCGTATATCTTCAATGTTTTGCAACTTATAATGGCATGTGGGGTATTTCTAGTATTCTGTGGAAAGAGTGATTGTATACCTCCACATCTTTTGGGAGGATGTGAATGTATTGTAATGAATTAGCTTGAGTCATATAATGATACAGTTTATGTTTTAAAGTTTTGATGGCACGCTCCACTATACTAGATTTCATTTCCGAAAATACACTATATAATTTAATATTTTTCTTATTCAAATAATTTTGAACTGTCCTGTTGTAAATTCTTCCTCGGTCGGTGAATATTCGTCTTACCCCGTGAAACTGTGGTTGCTTCTAACATCTTCTTTAGAGCAGCTACCACATCAGTTGAATTTTTTGTTTTAAAGTTTGAGTCTGCATTAGACGAGAATAAACATCAACACAAATCAAAATATATTTAACACCATTATTGTATTTTTGTAAACTACAAAAGTCTCCAAATCACAGGCAATTATGGTGCGGGGCTTAGGAGCTAATATTTCCTTCGAGGGAAACTAACTAAATTTCTTCTATGTAAGGTATAAGATCGCTCCCCACGGAGAAATTCCCGCACATCTGCAATACTGATGCTGGTGTCTTTAAGTCTGGCGGCCTTATACAATTTTGAATTGATCGTGTGAAACCACCCAAGCTGGAAATGTCATTATAGATGGTACCCTTCTCTTTCATACAAGACCTGCAAGATGTTGCATGTATTGTGTATTCACCCTCCAAGGAGCGGCACCCTCCGCAGACCATAGACAACCTACCTGGGTTTTTTGTCGAACTCCCCTTGAGATGACCGCCAGACGAGAAAAAAGTTCCCATAGCAACCCTAACCCTTCTCTCACACGAGGGGGGAGGGGCTGTGAGGTGTTGCATGTGGCAACGCCCGCCCCCCCCACTTGATCATCAAATATAAGGACGCCCTCACCCTCCTCCGTAGTATTATACAGCTAGTGTTGAAACTTGCACCCTCCATCCCCTCCAGCCTAAGATGTAAGTAAATTAATATCTATTTCATATGGGCTATATAAGAGAGAGTGGGCTGTTTTGAGTGAGAATATATATATATATTTTATATTTAATATATTATATATGTACATATAGATATATATATATGTATATATATATCTATTATATATATATAGATATCTATAATATATATATATATATATATATATATAATATATATAGTATATTTTGGTAGCGTCTTTCCTGTAGACATATGTTATTAAATATGACCGAAAAAGTAAGATTAATAATTCTAACACGAATTTTCTCAATTTCCTTATGTTGTTTTTATGATGACGGTAAATTAAAAATCAATTCTCCAAAATTCATTCTTTATTTCTTAGTCTGACGCGACACTTGAGCGCGTTCGTAAAATATTACATTTTCAAGACTTTAGTTACACACACACAGAACAACTATAAATGAACAGAGTTTAAATACCTGCATTGGGTGAGGTGACATTTACAATGGTTGGGGTGAGGTGAGAACAAACCAGAACACGAAACAATGGGTAAAGGGAGAATAGATCTGTAACTGCAGAAGGCCTATTGGCCCGTATTTCTTGATGTTTCTATATTGGAGCGGAGTCTTGAAGTGGGTAGAATATAGTAGTGCGTATTGGCTGTTGATTGCGTGTTGACTTCTTGATGTGTAGGCCTCGCAGATGTCTAGCCGCCTGTTGTCGCTGTATCTATCAATGATTCTGTGTTGTTTGTTAAGATTTCTCTGGTCCAAACCATCACCAGAGAAATCTTAACAAACAACACAGAAATCATTGATAGATACAGCGACAACAGGCGGCTAGACATCTGCGAGGCACTACACATCAAGAAGTCAACACCAGCAATCAACAGCCAATTAACGCACTACTATATTCTACCCACTTCAAGACTCCGCTCCAATATAGAAACATCAAGAAATACGGGCCAATAGGCTTCTGCAGTTACAGATCTATTCTTCCCTTATACCATTGTTTCGTGTTCTGTTTTGTTCTCACCTCACCCCAAACCATTGTAACATGTCACCTCACCCAAATGCAGGTATTTAAACTCTGTTCAGTTTAGTTGTTCTGTGTGTGTGTAAAGAAAGTCTTTGAAAATGTAATAAGTTTTACGAAACGCGCTCAAGTGTCGCGTCAGACTAAGAAATAAAGAATGAATTTTGGAGAATTGATTTTTAATTTACCGTCATCAGTAAAAACCAAACATAAGGAAAATTGAGAGAAATTCGTGTTAGAATATATATATATATATATATATATATATATATATATATATATATATATATATATATATATGTATATATATGTTTTTATATATAAGGGAGAGGGAGTGTTTTTTTTTGGTGAGAGAAATATATTTATTTTTTTTTCCTAGGAGAGGGGATGATGTCACATCCAGGAAACATTTGTAACGTTTGTGGTTGGGGCTCATCACCACAATTCGTGCATACAACTTATTGTTGTCGCCTTTGTGGGGAAACTCTATGTGTTCAATCTAGTGGACTTCACAGGAGAACCTGTGGAGGAGGTAAGCCCTTATTTATTTATTTGTTTGTTTATTTATTTTTTTTCGTATTTATTTCAAATGAGAAATATTGAGATGGTTTCCTATCTTCATGTGTGAGTGAGTGAGTGAGAGAGAGTGTATAATTATATGCTATTTCCTTGTTAGGAAGTAAACATCGCCAACCTACCAGAGAGAGTGGATTTGTATGCCTCATTTGCGGCAACGTCACCTTGAAGCCTCACCCCACTTTCTCCTGCGGCAGTTGTGGGGTCACTTTGTGTGAGCACTTGGTCTCTGAACATCTACAATCATGTCCACAAGGTGTGTGAATAAACCCTCTCTCCAGTTTTATTTTCTTAAGAAGCTTTCTTGAGACGTTATGTCATAGGGTTTAGTAGGGTGTGGGAGTGTTGATTTTTATTATTATTATTATTATTATTATTATTATTATTATTATTATTATTATTATTATTATTATTATTATTATTATTACTATTATTTTTTCCAGGGGCAGTTCAGAAGCAGGTAAAGACATCTCAGGGGCAGGTAGGAGAGGAACTTCCCCCAAAGCCCAACATAACAATAGCCTCTTAGGTGGTGGCGGTGGTGGGGGTAGACAGTCCAATGCAAATGGGGGGGAGGAAGAGATGAGTGATGATGATAATGGTGGTGGTGGTGACATCCCTCAAACGGGTCCTAGTGGCCTTAGACCCCTCGACAACAATCGAGATAGTGACGGAAATTCCTCAGAAGGGGAGGATGTTATAGACATCCCTCACTTAATTAATAGGGTGGGGGCCCTGGGGGATCTCTTCACTAGAATGGAATATTCCATCCCCCCAGCCTTTGCCACAGATCCTGTAGGTCTCCTAAGCAACTTTAGAGACCTTTTCTCCAATGAAATAGAGAATTACATGAATTCTCTGGCGGCTCATGGCAATTTTACTTCATCATTCAAAATCCTCCTTGAGGTTAAAGTAACACTTTTAAAACAACGTCTCACAGAAGATGATGACTATAGGGAACACTTCATAACGACACCTGCTAGGCTGGTAACTCTTGAGGAGGTGGGTGATCTTATTGATAGTTGGGTGGGTTATATGATTACACGTCTGGAGGATCTCCTATCAGAAACAGAGGGAAGTGGTTTTATATTATTTAATGTTGATTTCCTCAAAATAGTTATCTGTAATGGTAGTGTAAGGTCAGTTTTGGGGGATTATGTCCCTTATCCCCCCTTTTTAAGGGGACGACATGACGTCTTCAACCCAAACCCCAATGGTAACAATGGAACATGCATTATTCAATGCATTGCTGCTTTTCGGGCATCACAACAAGGATGGAAATGGAAACGTATAGGAAGACTTGTAGAGTCTCACTCTAGGGTTAGGAAAATGGTTAAATACGACCATTTATCTTTCCCTCTCTCATGGGAGGATATCTCTAAATTGGAGAATAGGAATAAACTCTCCATTTTTTTGTATTCAATTCACAAACATACAGACGGTGCCTATCACGTCTCTCTTTGCCGTCGCGGTAGCAGACAGTACTCAGACATAGTACCATTATTATTGTTGGGAGAGTCTCATGTAAGTCTTATTAAAGACTTGAATAGATTTTTACGGAACTTTACTCGCAGCCACAGGCGAAAGACAGTCTTCTGTAAAAGCTGTCTTTCAGAATATCAAAATTCTAGTGAGCTGAGTCATCACTCTTCTTCCTGCGACATCACTCAAAAAATGATTTATCCCAAGGAGGGGGACACCCTTCATTTTAAAAATACAGGGAAAGGTTACCCTCCATCCCACATAGCTTTTTTTGATTTCGAAAGCGTGTTAAGTACTGAGGATTGTCTAGGTTCTGTTACAGCAATACATAGGCCTATAGCATACAGCTATATAATTGTTGATAGGAACCACTCCGTCATTGATAAATTCACTTATTTTGGTGGGGACAGTGTCACACATTTCATGGAGCGAGTTGCCACCAAATGGGAAATTATCAGATCCACCCTGCCCAAATATGAAATAGACATGTCTCTTGAGGATATGGTTCATTTTAGGAGACAAACTCACTGTCAGTTTTGTGAAGAGGTATTTACCCTCACCAATTTCAAGGTTCAACATCATGATCACCTTAGGGAAAAGGTCAATTATATTGGAGCTCTTTGCAACTACTGCAACCTTCGCCACAAGAATGCTCTAGAGAGTTTAGTCCTAATTGCCCACAATATGTCTTACGACATGGGCTTAATTTTGAGGGAGTTTGCCATGGGTTCAAATATTAAGAGCAATATCCTCATGAGGCAGGGGACTAAATATCTTAAGGTGGAAATAGGCAACCTTAAATTTCTTGATTCACTGGCTTTTATTACGGGCAGTCTTTCGTCCCTAGCAAAGACCCACATTGATTCAGCCAGCCCCTTAACATTCACTCACTCAATGATAGAAGGTTTACCCGAAGAGAGTCATAACCTACTCTTAGCGGGAAAACAGTTTTTCCCTTATGAATATGCCACAAAAATCAGCTGCTTTAATGATGCAACACTTCCCCCTATTGAAATGTTTTACAGCTCCCTAAACAAATCAACCATCACCTTGGAGGAATATAGACATTCTAAATTAGTATGGGAGGCAACAGGATGTAACTCCTTAAAGGATTACCTCCTAGTTTATTTGAGGTGTGATGTAGGCTTACTAGCTGACATTTTTACTCACCATAGGGTAATTCTAAATGATATCTATTCTTTAGAAATGACTCATTACTGTAGCCTCCCGGGCTACTCCTACGACTGCTTCTTGAAAAGCAGCAAAATATCATTGGAGTTAAGTGCAGATGTCACGTTACACAATCTCTTGTCACAAAACATACGAGGGGGTTTTACAACTGCAGTTAGGAGTTACGTCAGAGCTAACAACCACTATGTCAACCCATCTTTTAACCCTCAGGAGGATAGTTCTTCTTTCTTACTATATTTAGATTACAACTCTCTTTACGGGAGTTGTATGACTAAGAAATTACCCTATGGGGGTCTAAGAAGGTTGTCATCTGATGAGATGAACTCCTTCATTAGTGAAGGGAAGATAATGACAGAACAGCCATTCTCTTCTAACAAAGGGTACTGGCTCTTAATTGACACCAAACACATAAGACCTGAAATAGCTAGACTAACAGATGATCTACCCCTTTGTTTACACCATAGGGGGATAAGTATGGAGGATATCTCACCATTTAGTAAGGGACTTCTGGAAACTAATAACATTACAAAACTCCCTAAAAAAATATTAAGCTGGTTGGGGATCATCTCCCCAAAAAACATTATTTCATATCTCTACACCTCTTACAGCTATTTATTGAGATAGGACTTGAAGTAGAGACTATACACGCCATTTACGAGTTCCACCAGTCAGATTTTATG
The DNA here is from genome assembly GCA_020271785.1 of Procambarus virginalis. Lineage (NCBI taxonomy): Eukaryota > Metazoa > Arthropoda > Malacostraca > Decapoda > Cambaridae > Procambarus > Procambarus virginalis. The sequence continues at coordinate 97,456 of WNGS01005158.1, read as the reverse complement.
GCAGAATTTGTTAACACCAACGTTAACAATAGAAATGCCTCCACTAGTAACGATAGGAAAACACTATTTAAATTACTAACAAATAGTGTTTTTGGTAAAACACTATTGAACCCAGCCCGTTATGCCATTGACACCAAACTAGTGACTTCTGCTAGGGCATTTTTACGTGAGGTGAAGAATCCTCGCTTTAAACGTATGGTGCATTTAGGTGACAATAAATTATTGTCCGTCAGTTCCAGACCATTCATTAAAATTACTCACCCTAATTACATTGGGTTCCAGATTCTTGAGCTAGCAAAATACAGTATGTACCATTTTTGGTACAGGGTACTTAAGAAGCACTATACAGATAGGACAGCACTGATATACAGCGATACCGATAGTTTCATCTTCAGTTTAATGACTGAAGATGTCTTTATCGAGATGGGGAAAGAACCCCTTAAATCGTGGATGGACACAAGTAATTTTCCTGAAACTCACTCCTTATATGATCCTACTAAGAAGGGTGTTCTAGGACTTTTAAAGTCAGAGGTTTCAGACAGACACATCCTTGAAGTTGTAGCTCTCAAGCCCAAAATGTATAGTTTGCTGTTGCATGACAATTCAAATTCCATTACGGCTAAGGGTATCCCCCGTGCTGTGCAAAGATCTTTAACACATAACCATTTTAAAGAGACCCTACACAGTAATGGAGTAGTAAATACTTTCCAATATTCCCAAATTAGGAATGTAGAAGGGCAAATTGTCTCCACCCATAATTCTAAACGAGGTTTGAGTGCATTTGATGATAAACGCTATTACCTAAATAAATACAAAAGCCTAGGCTATGGTCATCCAGACATACCACCTGAGCCCCACCCATCCGCCTCAGCCCAAGGGGTGACCGCTGGAAGTGAAAGTGATGACGTCATCGAGCCACAAGGAGAGGAAGGACAACACCATTCCAGTGAGAGTGAACGCTATGACGTCAGCACCCCACTAGGGGAGGAAGAACCACAACACTCCTTTCTCCCTCTGGATGATGACTCATTGTCATCATCGTCACCCCAGGAGGAGGAGGAAGACCCCACAACGGACCTGTGGGCACGGAGGAGGGGTCTAGTTAATCAATATTATGGGGGGGAATTAGATTACGACTACGTTTAAGCCACTATGTACTTTTGTTAATATATTGTATAAAACAAGTATTATTTCTTTTCACCCTCATTTATTTTGAGTATATATATCCTATATAGCCCCAGACATATATGCATATAGTCCTGAAGGGACCATTCAGTCTTGTTCGATTATATTTCCTTTAATTAGCCCTAAATAATGACAAGGTGTTTAAGGAGATACCCAGAGTAAGTGAAATATGGTGCGAGCTCACCGTAGACTAAATTTGAGGTGGGTCTATCTGGCACACCGCCTCTGATTCCATTGTATGATAAGTGGGCCTATCTGGCTCCCCGCCTCTGAGTCCATTGTTTGATAAGTACCTCCCATTGTTTGTTAAGTGGGTCTATCTGGCACTAAATATACTACTCTCATATCATACTCAGCATAAAGCTGGACTTTCTCCTACCTTATTGTCACACTTAACACTCTTCTTAAAATATTAAATTTATGCCAAGCTTGGGACCATACTAAAACACGACTCTGTGTCACACTCGTAGCCGACCCAGCCCTACAACTCTCACACTCAGTCCTAGGTCACACACAGTCTTAGGTCACACTCAGTCTTAGGTCACATTCTGTCCTAGGTCACACTCAGTCTTAGGTCACACTCAGTCCTAGGCGACACTCAGTCCTAGGTCACAGTCAGTCCTAGGTCACACTCAGTCCTAGGTCACAGTCTTAGGTCACACTCAGTCTTAGGTCATACTCAGTCCTAGGTAACACTCAGTCCTTGGTCACACTCATTCTTAGGTCACACCCAGTCCTAGGTCACACTCATTCTTAGGTCACACTCAGTCCTAGGTCACACTGAGTCCTAGGTCACACTCATTCTTAGGTCACACTCAGTCTTAGGTCACACTCAGTCTTACGTCACACTCAGTTCTAGGTCACACTCAGTCTTAGGTCACACTCAGTTCTAGGTCACACTCAGTCTTAGGTCACACTCAGTCTTAGGTCACACTCATTCTTAGGTCACACTCAGTTCTAGGTCACACTCATTCTTAGGTCACACTTTGTTCTAGGTCACACTCAGTCTTAGGTCACACTCAGTCTTAGGTCACACTCAGTTCTAGGTCACACTCATTCTTAGGTCACACTTAGTTCTAGGTCACACTCAGTCTGAGGTCACACTCAGTCCTAGGTCACACTCAGTCTTAGGTCACACGCAGTTTTAGGTCACACTCAGTCTTAGATCAAACTCAGTCTTAGGTCACACTCAGTCCTAGGCCACACTCAGTCTTAGGTCACACTCAGTCTTAGATCACAGTCTTTGGTCACACTCAGTCTTAGATCACAGTCTTAGGTCACAGTCTTTGGTCACACTCAGTCCTAGGTCACACTCAGTCTTTGGTCACACTCAGTCCTAGGTCAAACTCAGTCTTAGGTCACATTCAGTCTTAGAACACACTCAGTCTTATGTTACACTCAGTCTTATGTCACACTCAGTCCTACGTCACACTCAGTCTTAGGTCACACTCAGTCTTAGGTCACACTCAGTCCTAGGTCACACTTAGTCCTAGGTCACACTCAGTCTTAGATCACACTCAGTCTTATGTTACACTCAGTCTTAGGTCACACTTAGTCTTAGGTCACACTCAGTCCAAGGTCACACTCAGTCTTAGATCACAATCTTTGGTCACACTCAGTCTTAGATCACAGTCTTAGGTCACACTCAGTCTTAGGTCACAGTCTTTGGTCACACTCATCCTAGGCCACACTCAGTCTTAGGTCACACTCAGTCTTAGGTCACACTCAATAATAGGTCGCACTCAGTTTTAGGTCACACTCAGTCTTTGGTCACACTCAGTCCTAGGTCACACTCAGTCTTAGGTCACACTCAATCCTAGGTCACACTCAGTCCTAGGTCACACTCAGTCCTAGATTACACTCAGTCCTAGATCACACTCAGTCTTAGGTCACACTCAGTCCTAGGTCACACTCAGTCTTAGGTCACACTCAGTCTTAGGTGATACTCAGTCCAAGGTCACACTTAGTCTTAGGTCACAGTCTTAGGTCACACATAGTCCTAGGTCACACTCACCCTGTCCGAGGTCACACTCACCCTGTCCTAGGTCACACTCACCTTGTTCAAGGTCACACTCACCCTGTCCTAGGTCACACTCACCCTGTCCTAGGTCACACTCACCCTGTCCTAGGTCACACTCACCCTGTCCTAGGTCACACTCACCCTGTCCTAGGTCACACTCACCCTGCCCTAGGTCACACTCACCCTGTCCTTGGTCACACTCTCCCTGTTCAAGGTCACACTCACCCTGTCCTAGGTCACACTCACCCTTCCCTAGGTCACACTCACCCTGTCCTAGGTCGCACACACACTGCCCTAGGTCACACTCACCCTGTTCAAGGTCACACTCACCCTGTCCTAGGTCACACACACACTGTCCTAGGTCACACACACACTGTCCTTGGTCACACTCACCCTGTCCTAGGTCACACTCACCCTGTCTTAGGTCACACTCACCCTGTCCTAGGTCACACTCACCCTGTCCTAGGTCACACTCACACTGTCCTAGGTCACACACACACTGTCCTAGGTCACACTCACACTGTCCTAGGTCACACACACACTGTCCTAGGTCACACACACACTGTCCTTGGTCACACTCACCCTGTCCTAGGTCACACTCACCCTGTCTTAGGTCACACTCACCCTGTCCTAGGTCACACTCACCCTGTCCTAGGTCACACTCACACTGTCCTAGGTCACACACACACTGTCCTAGGTCACACTCACACTGTCCTAGGTCACACTCACCCTGTCCTTGGTCACACTCACCCTGTCCTAGGTCACACTCACCCTGTTCAAGGTCACACTCACCCTGTCCTAGGGGTCACTCACCCTGTTCAAGGTCACACTCACCCTTCCCTAGGTCACACTCACCCTGTCCTAGGTCGCACACACACTGCCCTAGGTCACACTCACCTGTTCAAGGTCACACTCACCCTGTCCTAGGTCACACACACACTGTCCTAGGTCACACTCACCTGTTCAAGGTCACACTCACCCTGTCCTAGGTCACACTCACCCTGTCCTAGGTCACAGTCACACTGTCCTAGGTCACACTCACCCTGTCCTTGGTCACACTCACCCTGTCCTAGGTCACACTCACACTGTCCTAGGTCACACTCACACTGTCCTAGGTCACACTCACCCTGTCCTAGGTCACACTCACCCTGTCCTAGGTCACACACACACTGTCCTAGGTCACACTCACCCTGTTCAAGGTCACACTCACCTGTTCAAGGTCACACTCACCCTGTCCTAGGTCACACTCACCCTGTCAAGGTCACACTCACCCTGTCCTAGGTCACACTCACACTGTCCTAGGTCACACTCACCCTGTCCTAGGTCACACTCACCCTGTCCTAGGTCACACTCACCCTGTCCTTGGTCACACTCACACTGTCCTTGACAATATTCACACACAGCTGACCTCGCGTCTCAGCGCTCAGACCACAGAGGCTCGGCCGACTACATTATCTCCTCTTACAACCTACATGGATTTCTGTGGCCAGATTGTACTCCATTCCTGCGTTAGTGCCTGGAGAATATATCGTTATTGTCGGCGTTGTTTGAGTGCTGGAGGAAACATGTATTGCTTAGGGTTGGGGGCTCGAGGCTGTGAATTGTTAATGTGAATGGTGAATGGTTAATGGTTAAGAGGATATCGGGTTCCTGTTGTTTGTGAAGCAAGAGTGCCAGTGGTGGAGTGTGTGGGATGGGGGAAGTCGGTTTTGTAATAGTGCTGGGATGATGAGGATGAAGGGAGCTAGGATAACGACTTGTGGTTATTGTGTGAGTGTTGGAGATATGGTGAAAGGGAGATTGTTAACGCGCTCTGTGTGGTCAAGGTCTGGGAGATAAAGCTGTTTTAGGGGAGCCTCTTAAGATGTTAACTGGCTGTAACGTTACACTGGAACGTAAGCCTGAGGCACACAAGAGAACTAAGATCTTTTTTGGAATATTTCCATCCTTTTCTTGTGACATATTATCCTCCTGGAGACAGGTTGCTTCTGTGATCATCTCATTAATATCTCATTCAACCACTACAAGCATATTAGCTTAGTTTTAACTTAATATTTCCTTAATTTATTTTATTTCCTTATGGCTCCATAGTCAATTGTATGCCATTATACCAGACTTCAGAATGTCCTTGAAAACTATTTCCTAACTTCTCAATACATATACACACACACACGTCTTCATGGCCATAATGACAAGAATCGCTAGTGGAAAACAGAGGCTGTAAGCATTTATGTGTGGAATTTGTGTATGGTGTGGTGTAGAGTGATTAACACGAAAATAGGTTAAGAGGAAAGAGAAACTTCGTAACGTCACCGTTCTGAATTAGAGAAGGACTGAGGTAGAGACTGAGTTGAGTCACAGAGTGGAGTTAAGTTGCAGTGAGAAGGTAAGGATGGAATTGAGGGATTGTGAGAGAGGGAGGGAGAGAGAGAGAGAAAGAGAAAAAAGATGACTGAGTGCTAGATAGATAAATATTTTTACATATCTTACCTAAAGGTACAAGAAAAGGAAACGACACAAAATATAAANATATATATATATATATATATATATATATATATATATATCTATATATATATATATATATATCCTCTCTCTTTAGTCATATGTAAGAGAATGAGAGAAAGAGAGACAGAGAGAGCCATATAGCACTAGGCTCTCAACTGTCAATAGTCTCATGCTGGAAGATCCTTTCTTTCTAAATCAGCGATCATTCACTCCTAGGTTGATTCACATCTGGAACATGTTCGGTCAATAGGTTGATACACGGGAGATCAGGTCAACTGGTCACATGTGTGGGAAAATTCTAGTAGGCTTTATTTATTTTTATTATAATTTTGTTAACTTCAATATTGAATTATTATGATTCTAAGTGGGCTGTTTATTTTGATTCAGCCTGCAAGAATTTATCTGCATATAGTTTGGAGGGACAATGATAACTTATACCACCTATGAGTGGATATATGATAAGCTACAATTGTTTACCTTCTGCAAAATATAAATTATACCACATATGGTGGCCTAAACTACATTATTATTAAATCTATCTACTTTATTGCATAAAATGTTTATGGCTCTAGCTGTGTTGTTACTATGCCTGATTAGGCTGGCTATGTTGTTTCCTCCAACTTCTGTTTAGGGTGTGGCTACATGTGGTCCAGGGCCTTGTAATAGTGCCTGGCACTGTGGCGTCGGTGTAGCAAGTGTTGCAAGAAACTTTACAGTTGTGTGGGCCAGCTTATCTTTTCAGTAATTCCAAATCACAATTTACCCGTTAAAGTAAGGACATTAGTAATAGCAAATTAACATATAAGGTACAGGTGTGACATGAAATGTCACACCTGTATGTGTGTAGTGTAGTGCTACACTAAAGTGTGTGTGTGTGTAGTCCTGAGTAAAACACTTACTCTGTGTTTTCGTATGCTAATAACCGGCAACCTATCCAATATTATATAGTGATCACTACTAATAAAGAATTTAAAGCAGTCGAAACTTAGCTCTTCTCTTGTTTTTGAGGTCACAGTGGCAGTTTCTCGGTTGGTCGGTTCGTTAAGAATCCTTTGGCGAGTTGTGCTTGTCGTGAGGAGCCCTCTCTGTCATGTGTTTTTGTTTACAAGTTCTCTCTCTCTCTACGTGACTCGCCTCCCTCCTCCCTCTCTGGAGTTCCAACAATATCTGCAGGTTCTATCTATGTCTTAAGGAATACGGAGTCAAACTATATTTCTGATGTATTTATTTATATTCAGTCGCAGTGAATACTATTTTATTAAGTATAAACATTAGACTGTGGTTTAAAAGAAATGAGAGTTAATATTTACGTGTTGTTGATAACATCACTGAATCCCATTCTCTAAATTCTTAAAGGGTTAACTGTAGTATGTTAACGTGTGTGTCGGATTTCCAACATAATTCCGGGGTGTCGGAATACCGGTCGAAGTCTCGTTAAGGACTGCGATCGCTTTATTCCTTGCCCTCAGAATTATAGAATTGCTTTAATTTGAGCTTGCACCCGCGTGCAGCAGTCTGTTCTGGATGGATGTCCTGTACTGGCACTTTGGGTGCTGGAAGTTACTGAGCGTCTTCTTTTCCTGCCAGTTGTATAGGAACTAATTTCTCTAATTATTTAAGAGCAGTGTTTCCTCAGCATTCACTATTCTCAGGATGCCCTGACGGTCTGGATGCACAGAGACTATTTGGCCTATAGGCCACTCTGAGCATGGCCCATAACTGTCCACCAGAACTATGTGACCAGGCTTCATGTTAATTCTGTTATAGGGGTTGTTTGCCCCGTAATGATACTCCCTCAGAGCAGTAAGGTATTCTCGGGTCCATACGTCATTCCACCGACTTATCACTCGTGAGAGATGTTTGAAAGTTTGTACAAAGTCACTCTCTTGGACATATGAAGGATCTTCTGGTTTCTCATCCGTAATAGACACTAGAGTTCTTAGAGGTCCCCCCATACATCAGATGTGCTGGACTTAATGGTTCAAGTTTCGAAACATCATCAGAGAAGTTGGTAAGTGGTCGGTTGTTAACTCAAGCTTCTATTTCTATGGCAACCGTTTGGAGCTCCTGTATGTCAATCTTTCGGTGGTGTACGGTTTTCCAAAGAGAACGTTTCACTGTACCAATCATGCGTTCATAGAAGCCTCCATGCCATGTTGTTTTGGAAGGTATAAATTTCCAGTGGCACTGCCATTGATTTAGGGTATTGCACACCTATGGGTTGTAACAGATTTTCCTCATATAGGGTTCTCCTGCCACTAAGTTGGATCCATTGTCTGAGATCATTAACTTAAAACAAGATCGACGTGAAGCAAACCTGCGGAAAGCCTGTAAGAATGCCTCGGCACTCATATCAGGAGTCACTTCTAGATGTATTCCCCTTGTTCATCTAAGCGAATAGATGCACAGGTGAATAGGCAGATGTATGCTTTCACTGGAATTTCTTCCTTGGTACCTGTCAGTGTTAGTGCTCCTGTGAAATCTACTCCAGTGGTCTCAAATGGACGAATATGTACAACTCGTTCCTTTGGAAGTAGAGGAGGTGCCGGATATGAACACACTCAGGCATCGTACCTCCGGCAACTAACACAGGATTTAATTAAGAATTTTACAGTCTGCTGACCTTGAAGTAGCCAGTAATGTTATCTTAATTAAGTCTGTGAGGGTATCTAATACCCCACCATGCAGAGTGTTGTGTTTGTGTATGTGTAACACAATTATCGTGCTTATTATGTGGAAGGAAGGACGAGGAAGCAATATTGGAATTTTTGCTTCCAGATCTATGTCCGCATGCTGTAAGCGGCCTCCACATTTTATTAAGTTATAATTGTGTGTGTCAATCCAGACACCCAGATCATTTTGAGGTTTCTTAGGGACATTGTCAAATTCTATCCCGAATGTATCTGTTTGGTCTCTTTTGACCTAGTACCTTAAGGCATTAGGGAATTTATGCTTGATTTCTATTTTCGTTAGAAAATCAAACACCACTTGGGTGACACCTAGTAGTTTGTTCAGTTCAGAGTACCGATTAAGATTAATTACCAAAGTAAGAGGTGGTTCTGGATTCTCAGTGAGTATAGTGACATCGGTCATAATGTCTAGTGGCTTTTGTTCAGGCCACTGGTCACTGACTAGCCACGGAGGTCCATTGAACCATATCTCTCCTTTAGTTAATTTGCGGCAAAGTCAGGCCTCCTGAGAGATGCTCAGCCGGATTCTCCTTGGTGAGTACATATCACAGTTTGTACCCTGCTGATTACTCTCGTATTTCCTTAAGGCGGTTACTCACGTAAGGATTTTTCTGTTAATGTTTTTCACTCACTCTAGTACTGCCTCGTTTTCTGACCATACCACTGTTTCTTCAGTGTGGATGTAGCTTATGGCCTTGATCAGATAATGAGCCAATCTTACTCCTAACATAGAGCTGTTAACTCCAGTTGAGGCAATGATCGTTTATTTAATGGTGCCACTCTTGCCCTTGAGGTGAGCAAATTGGCTTGCCCATTTGATACCAGGTAAGCTACTGTGCCATAAGCCTTTTGTAAGACATCACAGAATACATGGAGCTTAATTGGTTGTTTTTCATTAACTGTGTTTCGAACTTCAGGGAACTTGACAGACTCTAGGATACTTAAATCTTTCACTAGCCCCTGCCACTTTTCTTGTAAGGCAGGTGTTAGAAGATCATCCCAGCCTATCTTCTATTGCCAGCATTCCTGCATTATCAACTTTCCATTTATTAAGATTGGACATAATTAATAGTCCCAATGGGTCAAAGGGTTTGCTGACTTGGGATAATAGCTTTCTCATTGTTAGGATTGTGGTATCTGGTTCAACTGACTTGATTGTCAACTGATCTGCAGTCATAACCCATTCAATGTCTAGAACCTTTGTCTTCTGATGTACCTTGTAGTCAGGAAGTTCTGTTTCGATCAGTTGATTTAATTTGGCATTGTTCGAGACCCACGACTGGAGAGGCATATTTGCTCCTAATAATTCTCAATTGGCCTCATCATATATTTTCAGCAGTTTACTTTCACTGCTTGTTGTTCCTTGGATATTGTCCACATACAGGTTGTTGCTAGTTTTAGTTTTATTTAGGCTATTAGACTTCTTCAGGTGTGTGTCCAAGGTAGCTTGAAGCAGAAATGGAGAAGAAGTAGCACCAAACAAAACTGATGCGAACCTGTAGGTAATTAATTCACTGTTTGGATCATTAGGATCCTTGATCCATAGGAACTTTAGTGTAGTTATGTCTTCTTCTTGGAGAAGGAAGGCCTTACTGATGTTGGTCATGTATGCATATGTCCCAATGCGGAACTTTAATATCACATTCTGGGCCTAGCCTTTGTGTAAGGCTAGGGCCAGTTTGAAGGCAGTCATTCAATGAAACACTATACTGCTTAGTCTGCAGCTTAGTCTTGACATTGCAGTTAAATACTACCCTTATTGGAATAGTAGTTGAATTTTTCAGTACTGGGTGGTGCGGCAGGTTGTGTCCTTCCTTTGCATCATCATTTGTTACAACTCTCGATAAATTTGTTATCAAGTTGTTGCTTGATTATATCATGGTACAATTTCAAGTTCTCAGGATGTCTTTGTAAGTGCATCACCTGTGACCTTAATTGGTTTTGTGCAATAAAATGGTTAATGGGTAGCTGAGGGTGATTCAGATTCCATGGTAACCTGACCAAGTATTGATTATCTCTGTAGACAACAGAGTCCAGTTACCTTTTGTAAGTCCAGTCATCATCTGGACTAGGTTGTTCAGGGACAATGCCGAGAGTTTCCAGATCCCATAATTTATGTACAGGAGGATGATGCTCATCTTTGGACATATCTATGAATTGTAGTGGAGACTGTTTTCCTAGTCATGCAACCATCACTGGGTTGGCTTGTTGGTGATCTACAGATATGGGTTGCTTCAGTTGTAATACTGGGCCTGTTAGCATATAGCCTCTTGCAGACGTTAACAGGTTCATTCCCTGTTTTTCATCCTTTCCTTTGATAAACATATGGTAGACATCTGAACCGATAAGGATACCTATATTGGAGAGGTTGTCAAACGTGATTTTGTCAGCCAACTTGATTCCCTTTTCTTCCAGGAATTTGGCTGTTTTTGCTAGACCATAAACATACAGATCTGAATTTGGCAGATTACAGAATTTGTCTACAACAAGAGCCTGTACTCTTCAGACATAACCACCTAAACGTACTCTAGGTTGTACCACCTTGAAGACACGCGTGGGGAAATCTGAATTTAGTTAATACTGATAAATGTATAATTCTATAAATGCAAATAAAGATTAAATCTAAGATAGCTATAAGGACCAGAATGTGATGTTAAATGAGAGAACCAGTGACTTATGGATCTCAATAATTATATGTAATTATATTCGACTATTGTTTTAAGCAATAAAGTAATGAACCATATATTCTATACTTTCCAGAACCAGTTTCCTATGACCCATTTTGGGGAGTTATTCTATGAGATTAATCTATGTGCAACATAAATTAAGTGATAATAATAATGATAATATGCACACACATAGATAATGATAAAAAAATGTAATGCAAAAAATACTACTGCATATTAAAATTCAAATCATGTATCTGATTAATATGCGATGATTAGAAATGCTTTGACTCTCAATTATTAAAAAGATACTGTCTACAATGAAAACTAATTAAATCTCAGCTGTTGTTGGAAATTTCCAACAATGATACATTACTATTGTATCATAATATATCCCTATTGTATGCTAAGTACAGTAACTATTAACTCTACTAACTGTAGTGCTAACATAAATTAATATTTCTTTTTCTGTGCATTTATTGCTTAAATTCTCAGGACATCGAGAGGCAGGATTGCATCAGAAAAGGTCTATTTAAACCCATTTATTACCAATATGTTAGAGAATTGAATATGGTTCTCTAATTTTACCAGTATTCCGTACAATAATTAACTACGGATAATATAACTCCTAATGTTCCAACAACCGAGAGTTATTAACTAAGATTATCACTAAATAACAGTTTTATCTGTTACATACGAACACTATGGAGGAAATATGAATTCTCTCCATTTCTCGATTAACACCATTTAACGAGAATACAGATATTATTTAATTCCCTACAATTGCAACCCTGTTCTCATTAACGCATTACGTAAAGTTATTACGCGAAATGAATCTTCTGTCTGTTACTAAATTCTATTGCGAATGCGTGAGGAGGGTTGAGGGAGACGGAGGCATGGAGACGCCACTTCGAATGCGGGCTGACTAGCGACGCCATCAAAGTACAACGAGTATCCAGGGAGAGTCGCATTTTAATCAATTCTACGATAAGCTCTTGCAGTTAATCGGCCTAGGAGCATGCAATTGCTCCAGTAGTAATCTAAGGATTGCTTCGGTGGACAACCAGCAGGTTAAGTGCTCTAGTATTATTTATATTATGAGATTTTTGTATAATTTTTACTGTGCACTGTCCATCGTCACGCCACATGACCTCCCCAAACAACAAGTACGTTTACAAGGAATTAATTCTATTCCTTCTATTGAGTAGTGATGACACAGGATATTTGGTGTAGACAATTTGTACATTTAATTGGAATTTCAGCTTGTGTTGAAAGCGGCCGTGGTCTTCTAACTTTCCCACGCCACGCTCTGGCACAGGTGATTACATCAAGTACCAGATGACGCCATCACACCTCCACCTCTCCGTTCACTATCACAGCTAAGCAGCTGAATCCTTTTCCAGTTATTTTTCTTTCATTAAGTGACGTTGATAATTAATCACCAGTCAGGAATATTTCGTTTATATGATTTGAGACATCTAGTACAATTTGATAGCCTCATGAATTTTAAATGAGAATGATTTCTTGTTTAACCATCATATAATATTCTTGTTACTAACCAGTTTATTTAATGTTTATTTGTATATAACTTAGTAAGAATTACTAATTTTATTGAGGAAGAACCAGCCTCGATGAAGCACACTGGGAGTATTTTACTTGTGGTATTAACCCTCCATTTTGTGAAGGACGGAAAGTTTATTTTCGAACATTAATTTAATATACAGTCTGTCATGTTCACAGAAAACGTTACTATCCTTTTTCTATGTGCTGCGGCTCAGACGCCAGCAGGAGGTAAACAAGAGCATACAGGACGCCCGCCAAGCTTGGTAGCTGCTAGTATTGTTTATAAGTATTAAAGTCAGTAACCAAGCAATGGCTTTATATCAACCCTACAACCAAGACTTCCTCAGCTACACACAAACACCACACTGGCGACGAGGATGAACTGGGAATGCAGGTATTTATTCAACTTAAAACACAAGGGAGAACATGCTGTCTCGCCCCTGGAGGAGGAAGAAAATCGTGCTGTCTGTGAGCACCATACCTGGTGCTGTGTGCTAACTGATGCTGTGTGCTAACCGATGCTGTGTGCTAACCAATGCTATGTGCTACCCAAGCTGTGCTGACTGAAGTAAATAAGTAATTATCAAAAGAAGGCACCAAACTGGGAAGGCTATGTAGCACCATCAAATGAGCAGAATAATCAGAGGGCGCTAAATATCACCAAGGATACCAATACGAGAACAAAAACGCATAAGGGGAATGATATCAAAAGTATCCGAGTTACCAAGAATTCTATTGAGGGACAAGTGACCGCGAGGGGCGGTCGGAAAGCAAGACATATGCTCGTCCCGGAAGTCAGGACATTCAAGAAGGACATGCACGACCGTAAGAGGGACAATGCAATTAGAACAATAAGGAGCAGGGCGGCGCTCCATCAAGTGACCATGGGTTATGCGAGTATGGCCAATACGCAACCTCGCCAGAGCAGTTTCCCACCGCCGGTTACGGTGGTAGGAGGATGGCCACGAGGAAACACTACATTTAAGAGTACGGAGTTTGTTACCAGTAACAGACGACCAAGAAGCCTGCCAACGGGTAAGGATGGAGGAATGGATAACCGGGTAAAAGTCGGAATATGGAATACCTTTACTAGAGATGCGAAGAGCTTCCTTGGCGGCAGCATCCGCACGCTCATTTAAACACACCAATATGGCTGGGAACCCAACAAACTCAACCGACTTAAACTTACTGTGAACAAGAAACAGCCAATGCTGGATCTCGACAACTACTGGATGAACCGGATTAAAGGACCCGAGAGCCATGAGGGCACTACGAGAGTCAACAACAACCACAAAGGAAGACTGACAACGAGAAAGCAGGAGATGAAGAGCATAGAGAATAGCATAAAGCTCCGCTGTAAAGATGCTAGTCTCTGGAGGTAAGCGACACATATAAGTGCGATCAGGAAAAACAACAGAGTAGCCAACACCGTCTGCAGACTTAGACCCATCGGTGAAGACAGAAACGGAGCGGAAGTGAGAAGAAAAGTGCTCAAGCAAAAGGCGTTTTAGAACCGTAGGAGGGGTAAAAGCTTTAGTGACGCGGGTCAAGGACGTACAAAACTGAGGAAGGGGGACTCTCCACGGGGGCAAAGAAGGAACAACACGAGGAGAAACATTAGAAACACAAACGGAAAGAAAATCCTGTAAGCGAGATAACCGGACAGAAAGAGGGAGGTCGTGAAGAGGAACAGGAACCGCAGGAGGGGTTAAAGTTAAAGCACGACAGAGGCGAGAGGAAGGATGTTGCAAGGAACTCGCAAGATAGCGAAGACAGTAGCGATCACGGTGGTCCTGGAGAGATAGGAAGGCAGTGTCATCATACAAGCTAAGGACGGGAGTCAAACAAAAGGCACCAGAACTGAGGCGCAGCCCAGTATGGTGCAAAGCATCAAGACGGTGAAGAGCAGAAGGAGAAGCAGAAGAGTAAGCAGGGCAAGCATAATCAAGCTTAGACAGGACGAAAGAGGAATGCAAAGGTAGGAGAGTGCGTCTATCCGCTCCCCAAGAAGTATGGGACAATACTCGAAGGAGGGTAAGGGCCTTAGAGCACTCAACACAGAGGTAAGAGATATGGGGACACCAAGACAAACGAGTGTCAAGGAATAACCCCAAAACCTTTGCGGAATCTTTGTGCTCAAGGGGATGACCATAAAGTGACAAAGAGGGACGAAGAACGACCCGTTTTCGAGTAAAAGACATGGCACAAGTCTTAGAAGTAGAGAACTTGAAGCCATGATCGGTGGCCCAAGACAACACGGCATCAATCGCAAGTTGAAGCCGGCGTTGAAGGAGAGGCGAATCATCACCCTGACACAAAGGGTAAGATCATCAACATAGAGAGCGGAGAAGACACCTGAAGGAAGAGAGGAAAGAAGACCATTGAGGGCAACCAGAAAAAGAGTAGTGCTCAGAACACTACCCTGGGGCACACCTTCGTATTGCTGAAAAGAGGCAGAGAGAGCGGTACCAAGGCGCACCCGAAAGGAATGACGAGAGAGGAAGCTGCGGAGAAAGAGAGGTAGATGACCACGAAGGCCAAAAGAATGAAGCTGGGATAGAATATGATATCGCCAAGTGGTGTTGTAAGCCTTTTCCAAATAAAAAAGGACGGCAACAACGGAGGTCCCCGCAGCAAAAGCTGTACGAATATAGACCTCCAAGTTCACCAGGACATCTGTCGTGCTGCGGCACTTGCGGAAACCAAATTGAGAAGGGGAGAGGAGGTGATGGTGATGGCGAACGTTAACCATACGTTCAAAGAGTTTGCAGACACAACGTGTGAGGGCAATAGGGCGAAAGTCCTTAGGGGAAGCTCCCAGAGACCCCGGTTTGCGAATAAGGAGGACAACGGCATCGAGCCAGTCCTCAGGGACTGACGACGACTCCCAGATCCGATTATACAGACTCAGTAAATACTGAGACGTGCACGGAGGGAGATGGCAAAGTATCTCATAATGAATACCATCGGAGCTCGCTGCCGTAGAACTGCAGAGGGCCAGGGCAGAACGAAGTTCAGATAGAGAGAAGGGATCGTTATAGGAAAGTCGAAGACGAGTGCAGAAATCTAAAGGACGAGACTCAAGGACAGGTTTACGAAGAAGGAAAGATTGGGGAAGATGAAGATCAGAGCTAACAGAAGAAAAGTGGGAACACAGTTCGGTAGCGACCTGCAACCGGTCCGCCACAAGAGTACCACGGAGGTGAAGGACCGGGGAAACATTGGGAACGAAGTTACCCGCTATCTTGTGGATACGCTTCCATATCTGTGGCAGGGGAGTTTCAGACGTAATTGTGGAGACATAAGAAGCCCAACATTCACGTTTAGCCATACGGATGGCCCTACGGGCCACCGCACTCGCTTTCCAAAAGAAAAGAAAAGAATCGGTCGTCTGCCGACGGCGGTGCCTCTTCCAGGCTGCACGCTTACAGGGGACAGCCCGAGAACAGTCCGCATTCCACCAGGGAACGCACTTCCATGGACCCCGAGAGGAAGAGTGAGGAATAGAGCGGAGGGCAGCATCGAAGACAGTGTCATGAAAAAGGAGGAGAGCGCGACGGAGAGGCAGAAGGGAGAGGTCAGAGAGAGCAGCACTGAGGGTAAATAGGTTCCAGTCCGCTTTAGCAAACTGCCACCTAGGGAAAAAGAGGGAAGGGCGAAAAGAGAAAAAGGACACAAGGATGGGGAAATGATCACTGCCATGGAGGTCATCAAGAACCTGCCATGTGAAATCTAAATAAAGAGAGGAAGAGCAGAGAGAAAGATCAAGACAGGAAAGGGTGCGAGTCCGAGAGTCCAAATGAGTGGGCTCACCAGAATTCAGAAGAGACAGGGAAGAAGAGTAGAAATGGCTCATGAAGGCGACCTCGGGTATTCGTCAGAACATCACCCCAAAGAGAATGACGACAATTGAAGTCACCCAGCAGGAGCACAGGCTCCGGCAAGGAGTCCAGGAGGTGTTTCAAATCAGGAAGAGAAAGCGGGACACTCGGGGGGAGATAAATGGAACAAACTGTGTACCATTTCCCCAAAACATTTGTGCAATACGAAGAAGACACAGGAGACACGACAGACCGGGTAGAAAGAAGGGGAACTCTAGACGGAGGACCAGGAGGGGGACCCTGCGGGACAGAACTCAAAGGAACAGAGGGGGCAGTGGGCGTATCAGGCTCCAAGGCCCGGAAACGGTTGTTAGTCTGAGGAAGATGGGAAGGACGAGAAGAAGAGCGCAACACGCGAGCGTAAGAGATATTAGCATAAGGCGGGAGCTGGCGAACCTGGCGCCTCACCTCAGGAAAAGATAAGCACTCCCGGTGCTTCAAGTTGAGGACAGCTGCCTCAAGCTTGTAATGGACACACGCACGGGAGAAGGTAGGATAGGCCTCACCGCAGATGAGGCAACGAGCCTGGGGAGAAGTGCACTCTGACTTAGAGTGACCTTTGCCACCACACAAAGGACAGAGAGAGACAGTCCCAGAGCAGCAGAGGGCACCATGCCCAAACCTCCAGCACTTGTCACAGAGCCGAGGAGAAGGAATGTACTCCTGGACAGAGCACCTGGCACCAGCAAGAATGACAGAGGTGGAAGGGTCCTACCATCAAAGGTAATCTTCACAACCCGAAGGGGTTGATGGCGACTACCACGAGGGGGACGAGTAAACGTGTCCACCTGGAGAATAGAATGGCCTTGGGCAGCAAGGATATGTCGAATATCGTCGTTGCAGTCTCGCAGATCCCGAACACTGGTTGCAACATGGGGCGGGAGCAGAATAGTGCCAACACTGGCATTCAACGGAGCGTTCTTTGAGACCCGAACAGGGGTCTCGCCAAGGCAGGATAAGGCAGCCAAGCGGGAAGCAGCATCCTGAGAAGGAGCAGCAACGACACGTGTACCGAGACGAGTGGGGATGAAAGTAACAGAGGCATCCATGGAATCAACGAGATGTCGATGGAGGGAGAAATCGTCAGGAGGAGCAGAATCAAGAGGGAGGAGATCAAAATATTTGGCCCACGAAGCGGGACCAAACAAGGCTTGATAGGTATCAGAACGGGAAGGAATCGAGCGAGGGCGGCCGTGACGAGGACGGCGTTGAGAACCCGAGAGAGAGAGGGGTTAAAAGGCGCAGTAGTTACAACTAGAGATGGAGCCGCGCCAGGGGCGAGGTAGTCACCACTCGGGGCTTGGGACTCGACCCAACCACAGAGGGAGGGGAGCCGAGGGGAGGAGTCAGAGAGGCCAAGGGAGGAGAAAGGTCGGGGCCCAATGCAGCGGAGGCTACAGAGCCCGGTCTTCAAACACGGACCGACTTGGGGGCTTGGTCGCCCACCCCACGAGCCTGAGAAGGTAAAGGAGAAACAGTAGAACCAGTAATCATTGCTACGAGAAAAAATATTCATTCACGAATGTGCACCCACACCCACCACGGAGCCACAATTAGAGGTAGGACACCCAACAAGTAGCTATCGCCGATCATGACGGGGCCCCCCAGGGGTGCGTCGTGAGTATACGCCCCACAAACGCCACCTTAAGAACCGACAGTCCATCGAGATCGGGTTCAGTGACGAAAGGGGGATTGACAATAAAAGGTTCCCCTCCCTCTTGACGTTGGGTACTACAGTTTTACGGGTGCAAGAGTATGCCTCCTCAAGCACCCGGGCGTCAAAACAGAAGAAGTCCAAAAGAAAAACCAAAACAAGCAAAAGGTCGGCAGGAAACGGCAAGCAGATAGGAGAAGAGGGGGAAGAAAAACGAAACAGAAGGAAAAGGAAAAGTTGCTCAGCATAATTGGAGAGGACAGCAGCAGGAGCACAAGGCTACAATAGGGGACAGAGGACTGTCCCAAGGACCATCACACTCCGGCAGCCGCCCACTAAGCCCCCTCACGGCATCAACGAGCTGAGCGGGGAGGGGGGGGGGTGCTGACTGAAGCTGTGTACTGAGGAATCTGCCGATGCCGTGTATGAAACGACGCTTTGATGCTGTATACAAAACCCGATGTTTTGTATATGAAACGCTCTATGTGCTACAATTCTTCATGCTGTGAACTGACTGCTGTGCCAACTGCTGACAACTGCTGTACCAACTGCTGCCAACTGCTGTACCAACTGCGTGCCAACTGCTGTGTCAACTGCTAACAACTGCTGTGGTGCTGTGAGTAGGAACACCACATGTACACAAGGGCTAGGTAAGAAGTCAGTTGCTGCTGTATTGTGCACTGCTGTGAACTTTTGCATTAAAATGCTTGTGTGCTTTGCAAAATTAAAGTAATTACAGTGAATTCATAACTAACATATACAGTGCAGTAAGTGTTTAGTATTCTAAAGAACATTTAAGTGATAAGTTTACATTTATTCAGTAAAAATGGCAAATATACCTCAGTTTCCAGCATTTGATCCTGACTGACCAGACAAACCTGTCACAGAGGTGGACCAAATGGCTTAATGGTTTGAAAATTTGTTGATAGTTTCCGACATCAAAAGTGCTGAAAGAAAGCGTGCCTTTCGACTTCATTATGCAGGTGATAGAGTTTGTGACATCTTTGATACATTGAAAGACACTGATGGTGCCAAAGATTATGACACTGCCAAAGCCAAATTTACAGAACATTTCAAACAAGACAAAATACTGCAATGGAAATTATGCATTTCAGGAGAGCCAGACAACTCTCTAATGAAACCGTTGATCAATACCATACACGTCTGCAGGGTTTAGCAGCCCATTGTGAGTTTGCTGATGTTGACAAAGAAATCAAACGGCAAATAATTGAAACATGCACATCTATACGTCTCCGTCGAACTTGTTGATGATGACAGTTCTCTTACCAAGATACTGGATATGGCTCGTCGAATGGAAGATGCTGCACGTGATGCTCGTGTCATAGAGTGCAATGCCAACAACGGTTCTGCCACTGTTACTAACAGTAATGAGGTACTTAAGGTTCAGGGAGGACACCGTGATCATAGAAGATATGCCAAACCTAACAGTAAATTGAGCCGAGAACCACATCACAACTGTAGTCATGGAACAAGACTCAAGCAGTCACAACGACTCACATCAGAGGGTGTCAACAATAAATGTTTCAATTGTGGAGGAGACTACCCACACCAAGGTAATGTTTGTCCTGCTCAAGGTAAGAAGTGCTACGAGTGTAGAAAACTAGGTCATTTTGGTGCTATGTGTCGTTCCGCTCTAAAGAAACCACAGTCAGTGAATAAAAGCACTGTATGAGGATCAGGTCATAGAGGTCGAGGTGGTAAACGCAATATTGCACCTCAAATCCTGAATGTTAATATACAAAACATTATGTCATTACAACCAGTCTCAGATGACAGTGAATGTGATTATATTTATGGAGTACAATCAATCACAGAATGGAATGATCTTCCAAACAACCCAGAGACTATAGTATACATTGCTGGTATTTGTCTCAAAGTTCTCATTGACACTGGATCAAACATTGACACCATTGCTGAGTGCCACTATGAGAAATTTAAAAAACAGTTCCCAAAGCTTGAAAACTATAATGGCAAAGCCACTGCCTATGCTTCAAAGGTAGCCTTACCAGTGATTGGAACTTTCACTGTAGAGATAAAGTCAAAGTGCAATGCTTATTACTACATTCCATGTTAGGAATGCTAAGGAGTCTTTACTCAGTTACAAGACTTCAACCAAATTGGGGCTACTTCAGCTTTCTAATGCTATAGCAGTGGAATCTGCGAAACAATGTTGATGCTATTGTTGCTGAATTTTCTGATCGATTTAAATCCATAGGTTGTTATACTGATAGCAAAGTACATCTGCATATCAACCCAGATGTAATTTCAGTTGCCCAACCACATCGCCGACAAACATTCCATACTCGCAAAAAAGTCGATGCCGAACTGGATAGGCTGATAGAACTAGACATCATTGAACCGGTAACAGGCCCAACACCATGGGTAAGCCCAATTGTCACTCCACCAAAGCCGAAGAATCCAGATGAGATACGCATTTGTGTAGACATGCGTGTTCCCAACAAGGCAATAATGCGTGAACGCCATCCTACACCCACTGTAGATGATATGATTTACCGCTTGAATGGTGCAACTGTATTTAGCAAGTTAGATTTAAACAAAGGCTATCATCAGCTTGAATTTGATGATGAGAGTCGCTTCATCACAACGTTTACGACACATCGAGGTCTGTATAGGTAAAAGCGCCTGAGTTTTGGTATTGTGACGGGAAAAATGTAGGAGTGTGGATGTTCGGCAGTCTTCCTAATGGCTGGTGTCAATGCCTGTCACATTTACAAAAAAAAGAAACTGCTTGGCTGTTGTCTGTGGTAAAAGTAAGGGGAAGACACGCAAAACACAAAGTATGAACAATGAAACTTTAATATAGAAAACAAAGCAAAAATAAAGTCAATCACTTGGGTATGTACAGTGCAAACAAACAAGTCAAAAAATATAACATAAAAATGACTAAGTGAATAATTACTCTAACAATAGTATAAAGGCAAAAATGACAAATTAGGGTGCTGAGAATATGAGCGCTAGCTAAGAACCTCCACCGATAAACAGGGTGTATATCAGGTAGTCGTTCACAGCTGGGAGCACGAGAATATTCTAAAGATGGTGGCTGGAGCAGGCCCAGACATCGACTCAGGTAGATGGCGTTGAGGTGCAGTGTGCAGGTGTGCTGTCGGCGAGTCACCAATCAGGAGCAGGCAGGCTGAGAATGGGTGGTTTGCTGGTTGAAGACGGCTGGCAAACCGGCGTGGAGGGAGTGAAGGGGGGTTCGGGGTACGTTTTGCCTCCTGGTCAAAACGTTTTGTGCTACTGGTGATGTATCTTGAATGTAGCATTTTATTCTTGTAGATGATAAGTAACTTTATGTAGGGAAGAGCAGGCTCAATCTCTCTTGAAAGAGATTATCGTCAGAGTATTAACAGTGCTGCTGAAGTATTCCAGCACATCATCAGCCAGGTATTGCAAGATATACCTAATGCTGACAACATGTCTGATGACATTATTGTTTATGGCCGTACCCAAGCTGAACACGACAAAGCTCTTTGTGCAACATTGCAACAATTACGAGAAAATAATTTGACGCTAAGACGAGCAAAGTGTGAGTTCAATCAACATAAAATTGAATTCTTTGGACATGTACTTAGTGACAAAGGTCTGTCTCCAGATCCTAAGAAAGTTGCAGATATCAAGAATGCTGCACCTCCTTCAACATCCACTGAATTACATAGTTTTCTGGGAATTGCAAACTACTGTTCTCGCTTCATTCCAGATTTTGCTACCATTACGAAGCCTCTACGTGAGCTCCTGAAGAAAAATGCATCATGGTACTGGAGCGATATCGAGCAAAATGCATTTGATGTTGTGAAAGATGCACTAGTAGAAAATGCGACGGCTGCGTACTTTGATCCATCAATGGACACTCAGTTAACTTTGGATGCTAGTCCTGTTGGTTTAGGTGCTGTGTTAGCTCAACACAAACCTGGTCAACCAGATTCCAGAGTAGTAATTGCCTATGCCAGCCGTTCTCTCACAGATGTTGAGCAACGATACAGTCAGACAGAGAAGGAAGCTCTTGCTCTTGTATGGGGCTGTGAACACTTCAATGTGTATCTGCTTGGTGCACCCTTCACCACGATAGTCACTGATCACAAACCGTTGGAGACCATCTTCAATAATCCAAAGTCTAAACCATCAGCTTACATTGAGAGATGGGCTCTTCGTCTGCAACCATACAACCTCACTGTGAAATACAAGCCAGGTGCAGGCAATCCCACTGATTACATCAGTCGACATCCTGCCAACAGTTTCACCATCACCAAGCATCAGCAAGTTGCCGAGGAATATGTACACTCTGTAACCTGTGATGCAGTCCCTAAGGCTCTCACTCTTGATGAAATCCGTACTGCAACCCTAGAGGACCCAACTCTGCAAGCAACAGTGGATGCATTGACTAAGAAAAAGTTTCCACGCATCCCACCCTCAGGAGTTGACCAAGATGCATTCAAAGCACTTGAACGCATCCAGACAGAATTAAGTGTTACGCAACAGCACGACGCCGTGCTGCGAGGTACTCGTATCGTCATTCCAGCTGTTCTCCAGCAACGTGCTCTGAAGCTTGCACATCAATGACACCAAGGTCTCGTTAGGACCAAATAGCTGCTACGAGAAAAGGTATGGTTTCCTGGCATTGGTCGTCAAGCAAAGGACATGCATGATGCCTGTGTCCCTTGCCAAGCTGCTGTGGATACTTCAAGACCAACACATCTACAACCTTCACCACTACCTGCTGCACCATGGACGGAAGTATCGATGGACTTCTGCGGACCACTACCAAGTGGAGAGTACTTGATGGTAGTCATTGATGATCACTCACGTTATCCAGAAGTAGAAATCATCACTTCCACATCTGTAAAGGCCGTCATCCCGAAACTCGACAAGATCTTTTCAAACTTTGGCATTCCTGAAGTTGTCAAGACAGACAATGGACCGCCATTCAATGGACAAGACTTCGTCAACTTTGCTGAGCATATCGGATTCAAACACCGCCGTGTGATGCCACTACATCCTCAAGCAAATGGAGAAGTTGAGTGATTCATGCAACCTCTCATGAAAGCGGTGCACTGTGCTCATGTCGAAGGACGATCCTGGAAACAATCTATGTATGCTTTTCTCAGGAACTACCGTCCAACACCACATGGAACACTGGGCAAGTCGCCTGGCGAACTTTTATTTGGACGTCCTATGAGGATGACACTACCTGTCATGCCAGACGAGGTAATGGATAAACGTCTCGCTCAGAAGGATGCACTAGCCAAGGACAAAATGAAAATTGTTCATGATCAACGTGCAAAGGAACAATTCATAAAGGTTGGAGACACTGTTCTCGTTAAAAAGAAAAAAGAGGGAAAGTTAGATATGCCGTATGATACAAAACCATATAAAGTGATTAGTGTAAAAGGAACTATGGTAACAGCGAGTAATAGAGATCATAGTATAACACGTAATATGGCTTATTTCAAAGTGATTCCAACTAGTGTAGAAAATGATGAAGTGCAAAGTCGTGCAAAAGAAAAAGAAAAAATGAGTTATAACTCAACAAACAATTCATCAAGGGATATTCTTGCATTTAAGGACTCTCGTCCTAAACGTCATGTTAAACGCCCTACACGATTTGATGAATAATTGTGTTCCCATGTAATGCAAAGTATTTACTTATTATGCTAAACTAAATTTAATATTGTTTGAATAATGCAGATCTCTCATTCAATATTTTGTAACTTTGTATTACAGTTTCTTTCATGTTTGTTTAACATTGAAATCCTTTGTGGTAAAGATTAAGTTGTTTAAATTCTTTGCGTGCTTAATTAATGTTAAATGTATGCAATATCTCTTGATATGTTAATAACTTACTTTGTGTCAATAACTTTACTTTGTGCTACAAGCATGGTAGACATCCTGTATTCATTCTTTTTAAAGAAAAGGAGGGATGTCATGTTCATAGAAAACGGTACCATCCGTTTTCTATGTGCTGCAGCTAAGACGCCAGCAGGAGGTAAACAAGATCGTACGGGACGCCACCAGTTGGTAGCACTAGTCATGTATCGTTTATAAGTATTAAAGTCAGTAACCAAGCAATGACTTTATATCAACCCTACAACCAAGACTTCCTCAGCTACACACAAACACCACACAGTCCATTAAGGTTTAAAGAATAACTCTTAATAGTTCCATAATCCATAGGCACTGGTATTTGAGTCTTTATCTATAGTTCTTTTGTCTGTTTCCCTTTTCAGTAAAAATAGGGTGGTCCTTCGATTAATTTAAATTAATCTATTAATTAAACATCAATCCATAAATTGAGAGTAAGCTTTCTTCCCAACAGCTGTGACCGAGAGACGTTGGTGGAGTCCAATCTCTAAAACAATCTGGAAACAGCTTGAGATAGTGATCCTTGGAGCACGTGAGTATTTGACAGTCACACGCTTCCTCAGTTTTGTTGCACCATGCTGCAATAATTAAATTCCGTAATTTCCACTCTAAATTAGTATTCACACACATAAATGCAGTATCTAAATATTTGGAGCGGTGGAAACAGGACTTATATGGTTTATTTTACTGCCTGCAGCGTTATAACAGGGTACCTACATGAACAATTTAAGAGCTCGATGAATAGAACCAAAAGGTAAAAATGTCTGCCGAACTGGTGTCGGTGATTCTGGTAAGCTGCGTCATCAATCTGAAGCCCGATGATGTACGGATGCTTGCTTGATTGTAAGATGTGTAAGGACCGCTTCGTAACACCGTGCTGCCAGTGTATCTAATATGGAGAGAGTTCCCTTCCTTCCCGAAAGTCACGCATGCGCATAGCTCCCAGTAGGGGCCCCGAGCATAAATTATATTCATTCATTAAAGCTAAATAGTGAAGGAAGCGTTTATAAATATTATTTATATCTCAATGAAATACTTAATGTGGTGATGTTTGATTCTCACAGTGCAGGTCAGTTATAGTAGGCTGCACAAATAAAACGAGAATCCTTTGGAGGTGGAAATTATTTTAGATTAGGATATTATTTACTGGAACAGCTATCAAGCTGGGTAAAGGAATTCCAGTACACTTTTGTATACTAAATAAAGTAAACCTATTACTAAATAATTATCCTTAATAAAGGAAAGTAAATGGTTAGAATTCTATTAGATTTACAGATATGTGGTAATTTATACTCTGTGGGTGGCTGACGCAACACTGCCACAATTCTAGGAGAAATTACACGATGTTCCACATCCTAATGCAATGAATTCCGTGATACTAAACTACGGATTAGTAGTATTAGTTAATTATGACGCTTAGTACAAGAAATACATCCCATTGTACTAAGGATTAGTAAATGAGTATGAAGCCTAATACAGGAAATACATCCTATTGTATTAAGGATGAGAATAACTGTTGGAAATTGCTGTAGTTGTACTAGGGCCAGAACGGTCTCAAGGCATATAAGCAACTGAAAACTCACACCCCAGAAGTGACTCGAACCCTTAGTGCCAGGAGCACTCTGCATCTGGCGTACAGGACATCTTAATTAACCAGTCGATCCACACGACTGGACGAAAGAGGATGGTAGCCGAAGCTAATTCCCCATCTCCCGCTGGCACACTGATGGTAATCTTGGGCATGGTATTTTGTCAAATCACCTCATTCTTTGGGGCACACGTGAAAAAACACAAATGCGAACAAGCCTGAACAGTCTCCAGGCATATATGCAACTGAAAACTCACACCCCAGAAGTGACTCGAACCCATACTTTTTTTATTATTATTATTTTCTACCAGAAACGTGGCCACACATTTACAATGCTAAGCAGCATATATACATTTTCGTCTGTCCTACTTGGACAGGGAT
Organism: Procambarus virginalis; assembly: GCA_020271785.1. Taxonomy (NCBI): domain Eukaryota; kingdom Metazoa; phylum Arthropoda; class Malacostraca; order Decapoda; family Cambaridae; genus Procambarus; species Procambarus virginalis. Next base: position 71,419 of record WNGS01005158.1, on the reverse strand, counting down.
AGAGATCAGTTAAACATATAGTTCAGGGATTTATTGAACAATCGACCACAGAAGGTGATTTGGTACTTTTAAAATGCTAAGCTAACCTACATACGTAAATAAATAGATACACAGATTTACGTATGCCCTACATATAGTGTTCGAAGTGTCATTAATGTTCATTTACAAAAGTGAAATGCAATTCTGATCAGCTTCCATATGTACTTTATACACATACATATACATACACACACATATATACGTACATATACATGTATACATGCATATATACACACTCACATGCATTCACATACATTTGTCTCTTTTACTCTGACAGGGTTAGATAGCTGACAGAGAAACTAGTGTGCAATTAGCTCTTAATCACTGAATCACTTAATCAGGTGATTAAGGTGCTTTTACAAGCTCAGGTTATATAGTTACATCACATACATACATTCTATAAATGATAAATTACAAGGTCAATCTTGAATACAAGTTTAATATCATCAAGTGTTCCAGTACTCATAGAGTAATTACACAGTTCAGCATACCTCAGCCCAGGAAGGCGAAAGTCAGACAATATGGGACATTCTACAATATAATGTATATACCAGGAGCCATACTGCCAGGAGCACTCTGCATCTGGCGTACAGGACGCCTTAACCACTCAACCAACACCACCGGACAAAAGAGGATGATAGCTGAGGCTAATTCCCTATCCCCCGCTGGCACACTGATGGGAATCTTGGGCATGATATTTTATCAGACCACCTCATTCTTTGGCCCACTTGTGAGGAATACAAGTGCAAACAAGCCTGAACGGTCTCCAGGCACATATGTAACTGAAAACTCACACCCCCAGAAGTGACTCGAACCCATACTGGCAAGAGCACTCTGCATCTGGCGTACAGGACACCTTAACCACTCGACCAACACGACCGGACAAAAGAGGATGGTAGCTGAGGCAAATTCCCCATCCCCCCGCCGGCACTCTGATGATAATCGTGGGCATGGTATTTTATCAAATCACCTCATTCTTTGGAGCACACTTGAGGAACACAAATGCGAACAAGCCTGAATGGTCTCCAGGCATATATGCAACTGAAAACTCAAACCCCAGAAATGACTCGAACAATAGTGCCAGGAGCACTCTGCATCTGGCGTACAGGACACCTTAACCACTTGACCAACACGACCAGACAAAAGAAGATAGCAGCCGAAGCTAATTCCCCATCCCCCCACTGTTGGTCGTGTTGGTCGAGTGGTTAAGGTGTCCTGTACTCCAGATGCAGATTATTCCTGGCAGTATGGGTTCGAGTCACTTCTGGGGAGTGAGTTTTGTGTTGTATATATGCCTGGAGACTGTTCAGGCTTGTACACAATTGTGTTTTTCACGTGTGCCCCAAATAATGAGGGGATTTGATAAAATACCATGCCCAAGATTACCATCAGAGTGCCGGCAAGGGGATAGCGAATTAGCCTCGGCTAACATCCTCTTTTGTCCGGTCGTGTTGGTTGAGTGCTTAAGGTGTCCTGTACGCCAGATGCAGAGAGCTCCTGGCACTATTGTTCGAGTCACTACTAGGGTGTGAGTTTTCAGTTGCATATATGCCTGGAGACCGTTCAGGCTTGTTCGCATTTGTGTTCCTCATGTATGCCCCAAAGAATGAGTTGATTTGATAAAATACCATGCCCAAGATTACCATTAGAGTGCCGGGGGGGTTGGGGGATTGGGAATTAGGCTTGGATACCATCCTCTTTTGTCCGGTCGTGTTGGTCGAGTGGTTAAGGTATCCTGTACGCCAGATACATAGTGCTCCTGGCAGTATGGGTTTGAGTCACTTCTGGCGCTTGAGTTTTCAGTTGCATATATGCCTGGAGACCATTCAGGCTTGTTCGCATTTGTGTTTTTCACGTGTGCCCCAAAGAATGAGGTGATTTGATAAAATACCATGCCTAAGATTACCATCAGAGTGCCGGCGGGGGGATGGGGAATTAGCTTCGGCTTCTATCCTCAATTTGTCTGGTCGTGTTGGTCGAGTGGCTAAGGTGTCCTGTACGCCAGATGCAGAGTGCTCCTGACAGTATGGGTTCGAGTCACTTCTGGGGTTTGAGTTTTCACTTGCATTTATGCCTGGAGACAGTTCAGGCTTGTTCGCATTTGTGTTCCTCACGTGTGCCCCAAAGAACCAGGTGATTTAATAAAATACCATGCCCAAGATTACCATCAGAGTACCGGTGGGGGTATGGGGAATTAGCCTCACCTTCCATCCTATTTTGTCCGGTTGTGCTGGTCGAGTGGGTAAGGTGTCCTGTACTCACCTAATTGTACTCACCTAATTGTGCTTGCGGGGGTTGAGCTTTGGCTTTTTGGTCCCGCCTCTCAACTGTCAATCAACTGGTGTACAGATTCCTGAGCCTACTGGGCTCTATCATATCTACATTTGAAACTGTGTATGGAGTCAGCCTCCACCACATCACTTCCTAGTGCATTCCATTTATTAACTACTCTGACACTGAAAAAAATCTTTCTAACGTCTCTGTGGCTCATTTGGGTACTAAGTTTCCACCTGTGTCCCCTTGTTCGTGTCCCACCCGTGCTGAAAAGTTTGTCTTTGTCCAACCTGTCAATTCCCCTGAGAATTTTGTAGGTGGTTATCATGTCTCCCCTTACTCTTCTGTTTTCCAGGGATGTGAGGTTCAGCTCCCTTGGCCTTTCCTCGTAGCTCAATCCTCTCAGTTCCGAGACGAGCCTGTTGGCATTCAGCTGAATCTTCTCTTACTTTGTCTTGTGTTTAATTAGGTATGGACTCCAGGTTGGAGCTGCATACTCCAGGATTGGTCTTACATAAGTGGTATACAGGGTTCTGAAAGATTCCTTACACATGTTTCTAAAGGCAGTTCTTATGTTGGCCAGTCTAGCATATGCCGCTGATGATATTCTTTTGATGTGGGCCTCTGCGGACAGGTTCGGTGTGATATCAACCCCCAGATCTTTCTCTCAATTTGACTCTTGCAGGATTTCACCTCCCAGATGATACCTTGTGTTCAGCCTCCTGCTCCCTTCGCCTAATTTCATCACCTTACACTTTCCCGAGTTGAACTTTAGCAGCCATTTTCTAGACCATTCCTCCAGTTTATCCAGGTCATCCTGTAGTCTCTGTCTATCTTCATCCGTCTTGATTCTTCTCATAATTTTTGCATTATCAGCAAACATTGAGAGGAATGAGTCTATACCCTCCGGAAGATAGTTCACATATATTAGAAACAGGATGGGTCCAAGTACTGAGCCCTGTGGGACTCCGCTGGTGACATCTCGCCACTCTGATGTCTCCCCCCTCACCGTTACTCGCTGTTTCCTGTTGCTTAAATACTCCCTTATCCACTGGAGTACCTTCCCTTTTACTCCTGCCTGTTGCTCCAACTTTTTTAACAGCCTTTTATGGGGTACTGTGTCAAAGGCTTTTTGGCAATCCAGGAAAATGCAGTCGGCCCACCCTTCTCTTTCCTGCCTAATTTTTGTTGCCTGGTCATGTACACTAGATGCAGAGAGCTCCTGGCAGTATGGGTTTGAGTAACTTCTCGGGTGTGAGTTTTCAGTTGCATATATGCCTGGAGACCATTGAGGCTTATTCGCCTTTGTGTTCCTCACGTGTTCCCCAAAGAATGAGGTGATTTGATAAAATACCATGCCCAAGATTACCATCAGAGTAACTGTGGGGGGATGAGGAATAATCTTCGGCTACTATCCTCTTTTGTCTGGTCGTGTTGGTCAAGTGGTTAAGGTATCCTGTACGCCAGATGCAGAGTGCTAGTGGCAGTATGGGTTCGAGTCACTTCTGGGGTTTGAGTTTTCAGTTGCATATATGCCTGGAAACCGTTCAGGCTTGCTCGCATTTGTGTTCCTCACGTGTGCCCCAAAGAATGAAGTGATTTGTTAAAATACCATGCCCAAGATTACCATTAGAGTGCCGGGGGGGGGGGGGGAATTAGCCTCGGCAACAGTCCTCTTTTGTCCGGTCGTGTTGGTCGAGTGGTTAAGGTATCCTGTACGCCAGATGCAGAGTGCTCCTGGCAGTATGGGTTTGAGTCAGTACTGGAGTGTGAGTTTTCAGTTGCATATATGCCTGGAGACCGTTCAGGTTTGTTCGCATTTGTGTTCCTCACGTGTGCCCCAAAGAATGAAGTGATTTGTTAAAATACCATGCCCACGATTACCATTCTAGTGCCGGGAGGGGCGGGGTTGGGGAATTAGACTCGGCTACCATCGTCTTTTGTCTGGTCGTGTTGGTCGAGTGGTTAAGGTGTCCTGTACGCCAGATGCAGAGTACTCGTGGAACTATGGGTTCTAGTCACTTCTGGGATGTGAGTTTTCAGTTGAATATATGCCGGGAGATTGTTCAGGCTTGTTCGCATTTTTGTTCTTCACGTGTGCCCCAAAGAATGAGGTGATTTAATAAAATACCATGCCCAAGATTACTATCAGAGGGCCGGCGGGGGGATTGGGAATTAGCCTTGGCTACAATCCTCTTTTGTCTGGTCGTGTTGGTCGAGTGGTTAAGGTGTCCTGTACGCCAGAGGCAGAGTGCTCCTGACAGTATGGGTTCGAGTCACTTCTGGGGTTTGAGTTTTCAATTGCATATATGCCTGGAGACCGTTCAGGCTTGTTCGCATTTGTGTTCCTCACGTGTGCCCCAAAGAATGAGGTGATTTAATAAAATACTATGCCCAAGATTACTATCAGAGGGCCGGCGGGGGATTGGGAATTAGCCTCGGCTACCAACTACTTTTGTTCGGTCGTCATGGACGAGTGTTTAAGGTGCCCTGTACGCTAGATGCAGAGTGCTCCTGGCAGTATGGGTTTGAGTCACTGCTGAGGTTTGAGTTTTCTGATGCATATGTGCCTGGAGAGCGTTCAGGCTTGTTCGCATATATATATATATATATATATATATATATATATATATATATATATATATATATTATATATATATATATATATATATATATATATATATATATTAGTATATTTTGGTAGCAGTCTTTCCTGTAGACATATGTTATTAAATATGACCGAAAAAGTAAGATTAATAATTCTAACACGAATTTTCTCAATTTTCCTTATGTTTGTTTTTACTGATGACGGTAAATGAAAAATCAATTCTCCAAAATTCATTCTTTATTTCTTAGTCTGACGCGACACTTGAGCGCGTTTCGTAAAACTTATTACATTTTCAAAGACTTTAGTTACACACACACAGAACAACTATAACTGAACAGAGTTTAAACAGCTTTTCTTTTTATACCTGCATTTGGGTGAGGTGACATGTTACAATGGTTTGGGGTGAGGTGAGAACAAACACAGAACACGAAACAATGGGTATAAGCTAAAGGGAAGAATAGATCTGTAACTCCAGAAGGCCTATTGGCCCGTATTTCTTGATGTTTCTATATTTCTATATCTATCTATACTTTACTTCTTATGATGTCTTCAATGAAACCATTGGAGAAGCCGTTGTTGACTAGGACCTGCCTTACTCTACAGAGCTCTTCGTCGACTTGCTTCCATTCTGAGCTGTGGCTGAGAGCACGGTCGACATAAGCGTTAACAACACTCCTCTTGTACCTATCTGGGCAGTCACTGTTGGCATTTAGGCACATTCCTATGTTTGTTTCCTTAGTGTAGACTGCAGTGTGGAAACCTCCGCTCCTTTCCATGACTGTTACATGCTGCCCTTTCTAGATGTAACAAAGCTGCCCTTTCTAGATGTAACAGTCATGGAAAGGAGCGGAGGTTTCCACACTGCAGTCTACACTAAGGAAACAAACATAGGAATGTGCCTAAATGCCAACAGTGACTGCCCAGATAGGTACAAGAGGAGTGTTGTTAACGCTTATGTCGACCGTGCTCTCAGCCACAGCTCAGAATGGAAGCAAGTCGACGAAGAACTCTGTAGAGTAAGGCAGGTCCTAGTCAACAACGGCTTCTCCAATGGTTTCATTGAAGACATCATAAGAAGGAAAGTGAAACGCCATGCAACCTCTGAAGAGACAACTAACACAACACCTATACCCCCTATTAGACTATTTTAATGGAACTTCTTCTCCACAGATCATAAAACGGAGGAAAGGGTCCTGAAAGATATTGTTAATAGAAATGTTATCCCTACAGACAAAAATCAGAAGATACAACTAACGATTTACTATAAAACCAAAAAACGGCCAGCCTACTCATGAGAAACTCTCCAGACACGGAGCAGAACGCTCTAAAAGAGACAAACGTCGTCTATGCCTTCAAAAGTCCTCTTGGGGACTGTAAGCCTTAAAACACTCAGTATATAGGTAAGACAACAACATCTCTTTCCAGGCGTTTAACGATGCATAAGCAACAGGGCTCCATTAAGGAACATATATTCTCTTCCCACAACCAAACCATCACCAGAGAAATTTTAACAAACAACACAGAAATCATTGATAGATACAGCGACAGCAGGCGGCTTGACATCTGCGAGGCACTACACATCAAGAAGTCAACACCAGCAATCAACAGCCAATTAACGCACAATTATATTCTACCCACTTCAAGACTCCGCTCCAATACAGAAACATCAAGAAATATGGGCCAATAGGCCTTCTGCAGTTCTATTTGTACCCAACTTCTATATCCATTATGTTCCAGATGGTGTTCCAGCACACACCATCCAGGTGTGTGCTGGAACACCATCCAGGTGTCTGTTGGAACACAATCTAGGTGAGTGTTGGAACACCATCCAGGTGTCTGCTGGAAAACCATCCAGGTATCTGCTGGAACTCCATCCAGGTGTCTGCTGGAACTCCATCCATGTGTCTGCTGGAACACCATCCATGTCTCTGCTGGAACACCATCCAGGTGTATGCTGGCACACCATCCATGTCAGTGCTGGAACACCATCCATGTCTCTGCTGGAACACCATTCAGGTGACTGCTGGAACACCATCCAGGTGTCTGCTGGAAAACCATCCATGTGTCTGCTGGAACACCATCCAGGTGTCAGCTGGAACACCATCCAAGTGTCTGCTGGAACACCATCCAGGTGTGTGCTGGAACACCATCCAGGTGTGTGCTGGAACACCTTCCAGGCGTGTGCTGGAACATCATCCAGGTGTGTGATGGAACACCATACAGGTGTGTGCTGGAACACCATCCATGTGTCTGCTGAAACACCATCCAGGTGTCTGCTGGAACACCATCCAGGTCAGTGCTGGAACACCATCCAGGTGTCTGCTGGAACACCGTCCATGTGTCTGCTGAAACACCATCCAGGTGTCTGCTGGAACACCATCCAGGTGTGTGCTGAAACACCATCCAGGTGTCTGCTGGAACACCGTCCACGTGTCTGTTGAAACACCATCCAGGTGTCTGCTGGAACACAATCCATGTGTGTGCTGGAACACCATCCATGTGTCTGCTGGAACACCATCCAGGTGTGTGCTGGAACACCATCCAGGTGTGTGATGGAACACCATCCAGGTGTCTGCTGGAAAACCATCCAGGTATCTGCTGGAACTCCATCCATGTCTCTGCTGGAACACCATTCAGGTGACTGCTGGAACACCATCCAGGTGTCTGCTGGAAAACCATCCAGGTATCTGCTGGAACTCCATCCATGTCTCTGCTGGAACACCATTCAGGTGACTGCTGGAACACCATCCAGGTGTCTGCTGGAAAACCATCCAGGTGTCTGCTGGAACACCATCCATGTGTCTGCTGGAACACCATCCAGCTGTGTGCTGGAACACCATCCAGGTGTGTGATGGAACACCATCCAGGTGTCTGCTGGAAAACCATCCAGGTATCTGCTGGAACTCCATCCATGTCTCTGCTGGAACACCATTCAGGTGACTGCTGGAACACCATCCAGGTGTCTGCTGGAAAACCATCCAGGTGTCTGCTGGAACACCATCCATGTGTCTGCTGGAACACCATCCATGTGTCTGCTGGAACACCATCGCGGTGTCTGCTGGAACACCATCCATGTGTCTGCTGGAACACCATCCTGGTGTCTGCTGGAACACCATCCAAGTGTCTGCTGGAACACCATCCAGGTGTCTGCTGAAACACCGTCCAGGTGTATGCTGGAACACCATCCATGTGTCTGCTGGAACACCATCCATGTGTCTGCTAGAACACCTTCCATGTGTCTACTGGAACACCATCAAGGTGTCTGCTGGAACACCATCCAGATGTGTGCTGGAACACCATCCAGGTGTCTGCTGGAACACCTTCCATGTGTCTGTTGGAACACCATCCATGTGTCTGCTGGAACACCATCCAGGTGTCTGCTGGAACACCATCCAGATGTATGCTGGAACACCATCCAGGTGTGTGCTGGAACACCATCCAGGTGTGTGCTGGAACACCATCCAGGTGTGTGCTGGAACACCATCCAGGTGTCTGCTGAAACACCGTCCAGGTGTCTGCTGGAACACCATCCAGGTGTCTGATGGAACACCATCCATGTGTCTGATGGAACACCATCAGACACATGGATGTTTAAATACATGACCTTAAACTGTCTTCGTATATCTTCAATGTTTTGCAACTTATGAATGGCATGTGGGGTATTTCTTAGTATTCTGTGGAAAGAGTGATTGTATACCTCCACAACTTTTGGGAGGATGTGAATGTATTGTAATGAATTAGCTTGAGTCATATAATGATACAGTTTATGTTTTAAAGTTTTGATGGCACGCTCCACTATACTAGATTTCATTTCCGAAAATACACTATATAATTAAATATTTTCTTATTCAAATAATTTTGAACTGTCCTGTTGTAAAATTCTCTTCCTCGGTCGGTGAATATTCGTCTTACCCCGTGAAACTGTGGGGTTGCTTCTAACATCTTATTTAGAGCAGCTACCACATCAGTTGAATTTTTTGTTTTTAAAGTTTGAGTCTGCATTAGACGAGAATAAACATCAACACAAATCAAAATATATTTAACACCATTATTGTATTTTTGTAAACTACAAAAGTCTCCCAAATCACAGGCAATTATGGTGCGGGGCTTAGGAGCTAATATTTTCCTTCGAGGAAACCTAACTAATTTCTTCTATGTAAGGTAAAGATCGCTCCCCACGGAGAAATTCCCGCACATCTGCAATACTGATGCTGGTGTCTTTAAGTCTGGCGGCCTTATACAATTTTTGAATTGATCGTGTGAAACCACCAAGCTGGAAATGTCATTATAGATGGTACCCTTCTCTTTCATACAAGACCTGCAAGATGTTGCATGTATTGTGTATTCACCCTCCAAGGAGCGGCACCCTCCGCAGACCATAGACAACCTACCTGGGTTTTTTGTCGAACTCCCCATTGAGATGACCGCCAGACGAGAAAAAAAGTTCCCCATAGCAACCCTAACCCTTCTCTTTCACACGAGGGGGGAGGGGCTGTGAGGTGTTGCATGTGGCAACGCCGCCCCCCCACTTGATCATCAAATATAAGGACGCCACTCACCCCTCCTCCGTAGTATTATACAGCTAGTGTTGAAACCTTGCACCCTCCATCCCCTTCCAGCCTAAGATGTAAGTAAATTAATATCTATTTCATATGGGGCTATATAAGAGAGAGTGGGCTGTTTTGAGTGAGAATATATATATATTATTTATTTTATATTATATATATATGTACATATATATATATATAGATATATATATATATATATCTATATATATATATATATATATATATATATATATATATATATATATATATATATGTATATATGTTTTTATATATAAGGGAGAGGGAGTGGTTTTTTTTTTGGTGAGAGAATATATATTTATTTTTTTTTTCCTAGGAGAGGGGATGATGTCACATCCAGGAAACATTTGTAACGTTTGTGGTTGGGGCTCATCACCACAATTCGTGCATACAACTTATTGTTGTCGCCTTTGTGGGGAAACTCTATGTGTTCAATCTAGTGGACTTCACAGGAGAACCTGTGGAGGAGGTAAGCCCTTATTTATTTATTTGTTTGTTTATTTTTTTTTTTCGTATTTATTTCAAATGAGAAATATTGAGATGGTTTCCTATCTTCATGTGTGAGTGAGTGAGTGAGAGAGAGTGTATAATTATATGCTATTTCCTTGTTAGGAAGTAAACATCGCCAACCTACCAGAGAGAGTGGATTTGTATGCCTCATTTGCGGCAACGTCACCTTGAAGCCTCACCCCACTTTCTCCTGCGGCAGTTGTGGGGTCACTTTGTGTGAGCACTTGGTCACTGAACATCTACAATCATGTCCACAAGGTGTGTGAATAAACCCTCTCTCCAGTTTTATTTTCTTAAGAAGCTTTCTTGAGACGTTATGTCATAGGGTTTAGTAGGGTGTGGGAGTGTTGATTTTTATTATTATTATTATTATTATATTATTATTATTATTATTATTATTATTATTATTATTATTATTATTATTATTATTACTATATTTTTTCCAGGGGCAGTTCAGAAGCAGGTAAAGACATCTCAGGGGCAGGTAGGAGAGGAACTTCCCCCCAAAGCCCAACATAACAATAGCCTCTTAGGTGGTGGCGGTGGTGGGGGTAGACAGTCCAATGCAAATGGGGGGAGGAAGAGATGAGTGATGATGATAATGGTGGTGGTGGTGACATCCCTCAAACGGGTCCTAGTGGCCTTAGACCCTCGACAACAATCGAGATAGTGACGGAAATTCCTCAGAAGGGGAGGATGTTATAGACATCCCTCACTTAATTAATAGGGTGGGGGCCCTGGGGGATCTCTTCACTAGAATGGAATATTCCATCCCCCCAGCCTTTGCCACAGATCCTGTAGGTCTCCTAAGCAACTTTAGAGACCTTTTCTCCAATGAAATAGAGAATTACATGAATTCTCTGGCGGCTCATGGCAATTTTACTTCATCATTCAAAATCCTCCTTGAGGTTAAAGTAACACTTTTAAAACAACGTCTCACAGAAGATGATGACTATAGGGAACACTTCATAACGACACCTGCTAGGCTGGTAACTCTTGAGGAGGTGGGTGATCTTATTGATAGTTGGGTGGGTTATATGATTACACGTCTGGAGGATCTCCTATCAGAAACAGAGGGAAGTGGTTTTATATTATTTAATGTTGATTTCCTCAAAATAGTTATCTGTAATGGTAGTGTAAGGTCAGTTTTGGGGGATTATGTCCCTTATCCCCCCTTTTAAGGGGACGACATGACGTCTTCAACCCAAACCCCAATGGTAACAATGGAACATGCATTATTCAATGCATTGCTGCTTTTCGGGCATCACAACAAGGATGGAAATGGAAACGTATAGGAAGACTTGTAGAGTCTCACTCTAGGGTTAGGAAAATGGTTAAATACGACCATTTATCTTTCCCTCTCTCATGGGAGGATATCTCTAAATTGGAGAATAGGAATAAACTCTCCATTTTTTTGTATTCAATTCACAAACATACAGACGGTGCCTATCACGTCTCTCTTTGCCGTCGCGGTAGCAGACAGTACTCAGACATAGTACCATTATTATTGTTGGGAGAGTCTCATGTAAGTCTTATTAAAGACTTGAATAGATTTTTACGGAACTTTACTCGCAGTCACAGGCGAAAGACAGTCTTCTGTAAAAGCTGTCTTTCAGAATATCAAAATTCTAGTGAGCTGAGTCATCACTCTTCTTCCTGCGACATCACTCAAAAAATGATTTATCCCAAGGAGGGGGACACCCTTCATTTTAAAAATACAGGGAAAGGTTACCCTCCATCCCACATAGCTTTTTTTGATTTCGAAAGCGTGTTAAGTACTGAGGATTGTCTAGGTTCTGTTACAGCAATACATAGGCCTATAGCATACAGCTATATAATTGTTGATAGGAACCACTCCGTCATTGATAAATTCACTTATTTTGGTGGGGACAGTGTCACACATTTCATGGAGCGAGTTGCCACCAAATGGGAAATTATCAGATCCACCCTGCCCAAATATGAAATAGACATGTCTCTTGAGGATATGGTTCATTTTAGGAGACAAACTCACTGTCAGTTTTGTGAAGAGGTATTTACCCTCACCAATTTCAAGGTTCAACATCATGATCACCTTAGGGAAAAGGTCAATTATATTGGGGCTCTTTGCAACTACTGCAACCTTCGCCAAAAGAATGCTCTAGAGAGTTTAGTCCTAATTGCCCACAATATGTCTTACGACATGGGCTTAATTTTGAGGGAGTTTGCCATGGGTTCAAATATTAAGAGCAATATCCTCATGAGGCAGGGGACTAAATATCTTAAGGTGGAAATAGGCAACCTTAAATTTCTGGATTCACTGGCTTTNATATATATAATATATATATATCTATATATATATATATGTGTGTGTTATTAAATATGACCGAAAAAGTAAGATTAAATAATTCTAACACGAATTTTCTCAATTTTCCCTTATGTTTGTTTTTACTGATGACGGTAAATGAAAAATCAATTCTCCAAATTCATTCTTTATTCTAGTCCTGACGCGACACTTGAACGCGTTTCGTAATAACTAATTACATTTTCAAAGACTTTTAGTTTTCACACACAACTATAACCTGAAAGCACTAAACAGTTCTTTACTATGCTTGATTTAAACAGCTTTCATCTTTCATTTTATACCCGCGTTTTGGGTGAGGTGATATGTTACAAAGTTTTTAATGAGGTGAACAAAACTTTCAACAAAGGACAAACCCGAAAACAATGGATATTAACTGGATATTAACTGGGTAAATTGAAGGTATGAATGGAAGTAACTGCGGAAGGGCCTATTGGCCCATTTCTTGATGCTTCTATATTGGAGCGGGGTCTTGAAGTGGTAGAATATAGGTTGTGCATTAATTGACTGTTGATTGCTGGTGTTGACTTCTTGATGTGTAGTTTGATGTGTCTACACATCAAGAAGTCAACACCAGCAATCAACAGTCAATTATGCACAACTATATTCTACCCCACCTCAAGACCCCGCTCCAATATAGAAGCATCAAGAAATATGGGCCAATAGGCCCTTCCGCAGTTACTTCCATTCATACCTTTAGTGTTTATTATAATATATATTGCAAGGGCGCTGTCAGAAGTAATCCGAATGGAAGCAGCCAACCATGTTGCAACCCAACCAGCTGGGGTTTGGAGTCCCCCAAGGCTGTGAAGCAGCGGCCATGCTGCACGAGCCTACATTAGCCTCTTACTGAAGACCAGGCAGTAGTAAAATTAGATTTTAAAAACGGCTTTCAACTCGGTCAAAAGGGAAGCAATCCTCACTGCAGTCCAGGAACATTGCCCAAGCATTCTGCCGTTTGTTTCAGCAGCTACAGCAAAGACTCAACCCTCCTGTTAGGCAAACAGAAGTCACCTCAGCATAGGGAATTCAACAGGCAGACCCCACTTGCACCCTTCCTCTTTTGCATAGCGTTTCGAGAAATTACAACCAGACTGTCCAGTTGAGCTCAACATCGTTTCCTGGATGATGGCACTCTGGCAGGCACACAGACTCCCTTCTGGAAGACCTGCAGCTGGTGAAGACACGGGGGAGACCATGGGTCTCGTTCTTAACCCCTACAAGTGCGAAATTATTGCATCCGGCGAGATAATTATTAGAGCAGTGAAATCAGTTTTACCAGAAGCCTCTCATTAAACCCCACCGACAGCACACTACTTGGAGCACCTCTGGGAAACAATGCCATTGCTGCAGTCCTTGACGAAAAGTTTAGAGACCTAAAGAGATGGAAGCGAGAATAGGGGACCTGGACTCCCATGATGCCCTCTACCTTCTCACAAAGTGCCTTACCTTGCCCAGCTAACATACTTCTTAAGGTGTGCACCCACTTTTGGCAACCCACTTCTAAATCAATATGATGAGCTCCTCAGGTCAATATTCAGAAAAGGCGCTCAACCTAGATTAGATGACAGTCAGTGGACCAAGCAACACTACCGTGAGATTCGGGGGATAGGCATACGAAAGGCAACTGAGGTAGCACTTCCAGCATTCTTATCCTCATGTACAGCAGCCAACGAATTGGTAGGGCAGATCCTACCAGAGCGTATGAGAGAGACAGCGGGAACTCATGATCAACGTTCATCGAAGCAGCCAGACAATGGGACACCATTGCACACCCTCAATCCCGACCACAAGTCCCAAAAGAACCACAAGCAGGCCCACTGGGATAGCCCCATAATGGAAGAGACTGTCACAGCAGTGATTGACAACGCTGATGCTGAAAACAAAGCCCGCCTCCTACCGGTAACAGCACCCCACGCCGGGGATTTTTTATTTGCTGTGCCCAATGCAGCCCTGGGAACTCGCCTCAGTCATGACGCTCTCCGCATTGGAGTTGCCCTTCGCCTTGCCGCCCCCATCCTCACCGAACATAGGTGCATCTGCGGAACTGCGATGGCAGACCAATATGGTCATCATGGTCTGGTATGTCGTAAATCACAGGGTAAGATTGCAAGACATGAAGAAGTCAACGACATCATCAAGAGGAGCCTCGCCACAGCCCGCTGCCCGGCACAAAGAGAACCACACTTATCCAGACCTAACGACCCTCAGAAGCGCCCAGATGGGGTATATATATATATATATATATATATATATATATATATATATATATATATATGTCGTACCTAGTAGCCAGAACGCACTTCTCAGCCTACTATGCAAGGCCCGATTTGCCTAATAACCCAAGTTGCCCTGAATTAATATATTTTCTCTAATTTTTTTCTTATGAAATGATAAATCTACCCATATCATTATGTATAAGGTCAATTTTTTTTTATTGGAGCTAAAATTAACGTAGATATATGACCGAACCTAACCAACCCTACCTAACCTAACCTAACCTATCTTTATAGGTTAGGTTAGGTTAGGTAGCCGAAAAAGTTAGGTTAGGTTAGGTTAGGTAGGTTAGGTAGTCGAAAAACAATTAATTCATGAAAACTTGGCTTATTAGGCAAATCGGGCCTTGCATAGTAGGCTGAAAAGTTCGTTCTGGCTACTAGGTACGACATATATATATATATATATATATATATATATATATATATATATATATATATATATATATATATATATTTATACTGTAATCCCTTATGACGCTGAATATACGATATATATGACGAGAGCATTTTTTAAACTACTGTAATTAGTATATTTAATTGTAATAAATTTATTTTTGTATAATATATATATATATATATATATATATATATATATATATATATATATATTATATATATATATATATATATATATATATATATATATATATATATATATATATATATATATATATATATAGTCATATGACCAGTGTGGGTATATATATATATATATATATATATATATATATATATATATATATATATATATATATATATATATATATATATATATATATATATATATATATATATATATATATATATATATATATATATGTACATGAATTTTCTTGTATAGTCATATGACAGAACTGTACATTTGGTCTAGTGATAATCCATATATGATGTGGGAAGCGAAATTGTAATAGTCCGTTAAATCAAAGACGGCTTTGAAATTGTCAAATGTTCGGAACCCCGCTGGTGTTGGCAGTATAAAATAGACAAGCTGTGAGTTAGTCTTCTACTGCTGCGCATTACTATACAAGTGATGCACGATATCTAGTGCTTTTACTGGATGACACATTGTGACTCATGACCTACACCATTGTGGGTGTCACAGTGTCACTCAGGATCTACACCAGTGTGGGTGTCACAGTGTCACTCAGGATCTACACCAGTGTGGGTGTCACAGTGTCACTCAGGATCTACACCATTGTGGGTGTCACAGTGTCACTCAGGATCTACACCATTGTGGGTGTCACAGTGTCACTCAGGATCTACACCAGTGTGGGTGTCACAGTGTCACTCAGGATCTACACCATTGTGGGTGTCACAGTGTCACTCAGCATCTACACCATTGTGGGTGTCACAGTGTCACTCACGATCTACACCAGTGTGGGTGTCTCAGTGTCACTCAGGATCTACACCAGTGTGGGTGTCACAGTGTCACTCAGGATCTACACCAGTGTGGGTGTCTCAGTGTCACTCAGGATCTACACCAGTGTGGGTGTCTCAGTGTCACTCAGGATCTACACCAGTGTGGGTGTCACAGTGTCACTCACGATCTACACCAGTGTGGGTGTCTCAGTGTCACTCAGGATCTACACCAGTGTGGGTGTCACAGTGTCACTCAGGATCTACACCAGTGTGGGTGTCACAGTGTCACTCAGGATCTACACCAGTGTGGGTGTCTCAGTGTCACTCAGGATCTACACCAGTGAGGGTGTCTCAGTGTCACTCAGGATCTACACCAGTGTGGGTGTCACAGTGTCACTCAGGATCTAAACCAGTGTGGGTGTCACAGTGTCACTCAGGATCTACACCAGTGTGGGTGTCTCAGTGTCACTCAGGATCTACACCAGTGAGGGTGTCTCAGTGTCACTCAGGATCTACACCAGTGTGGGTGTCACAGTGTCCCTCAGGATCTAAACCAGTGTGGGTGTCTCAGTGTCACTCAGGATATACACCAGTGTGGGTGTCACAGTGTCACTCAGGATCTACACCAGTGTGGGTGTCTCAGTGTCACTCAGGATCTACACCAGTGTGGGTGTCACAGTGTCACTCAGGATCTACACCAGTGTGGGTGTCACAGTGTCCCTCAGGATCTACACCAGTGTGGGTGTCTCAGTGTCACTCAGGATATACACCAGTGTGGGTGTCTCAGTGCCACTCAGGACCTACACCAGTGTGGGTGTCACAGTGTCACTCAGGATCTACACCAGTGTGGGTGTCTCAGTGTCACTCAGGATCTACACCAGTGTGGGTGTCACAGTGTCACTCAGGATATACACCAGTGTGGGTGTCTCAGTGTCACTCAGGACCTACACCAGTGTGGGTGTCACAGTGTCACTCAGGATCTACACCAGTGTGGGTGTCACAGTGTCACTCAGGATCTACACCAGTGTGGGTGTCACAGTGTCACTCAGGATCTACACCAGTGTGGGTGTCTCAGTGTCACTCAGGATCTACACCAGTGTGGGTGTCTCAGTGTCACTCAGGATCTATACCAGTGTGGGTGTCACAGTGTCACTCAGGATCTACACAGGTGTATCCGGTAAGTCATCAGAGCGACCTGGACTCTGGTGAAACTTTTCTTAGGGAAGACTGATCTCATGAGAGAAATCATGGTAGGATTGGAATATTGGACTGGGTTTACTCACGAGGCTTCTGAGTAAACATGGTTCTCCTCTTGTTTCGTTGTTTCGAAAGTAATTTTTTAGGTCACCGTTATGGCTGCAATAGCTTCCGTGATTAACACGCTGATTTTCTGATACATTCTATCACCTCTCAGAGCAGTGGAGAGTCTGTTATATATATGCTCTTGTCTCGAAAAATCTGATGTCCTCTCCTGTTGAATACTGGCAGTAACTGCAACTTTAGCCTTTACTTCTTGTGTACGATGAACCAACGTTATCTGGCAATTATCTCCTAGAGTATCTATAGCTGCCCGTCGGGTAGTTCCTGCAGTTATCAACTGAGAAGTATGTAGAGATAGAGCTGCCCATTGAGTGGCCATAGTACCAGTTAGTTGAGATATAGTTTTCCCCGGTGGTACCACCTGCAGTTGGTACCAAAGGTTGCAGTCAAGTGTTTTAACATTGTCTCTGGATTGCATCAATGCAATCTCTTGACCGGATTTGCAGTTGTTCATAACAATAGGTAACAAAGACAATGTTGTCTCTCACGAGTAGAACAAACACCACAGCTTCTCTCATTTAACTAAAATTTGGTTGAATGTGTGGTACTAACCGAAAAGGCACAGTTTCCTCCTGAGGTTCGTCTGTAGAATGCATAATTCTACAGACGCTATTATTCAACATAGTAGAATAATCATCTTATTTTCCAGGCATCATTGTTCTCTATACAATCGCTTACGTTATCAGGATCGATATGCATTGATCTCAGAAGCATGTAAATTTAGCTTTTGAAGGCAGAGGAAATTTTCAGGTGGCCCTTAAGAGGACAAGTAACAAACACCTCATCGGCTGCCGTCTCCAGACTCCTCGACAGCACTGAAAGATGTTGTCTTGCAACAGCAAACCCAACTCTCACGGTCACTATTTGTTATAACTGACTATAAACAGATGTGTGAGTGTTCATGGTTCCACCACCGGCATTACTACACCCTTGTGGTTGCAGCAATGCCACCAGGTTGCAATTCTTTTTATCATGTTGTGGTACAGTCGACTAGAGGGCGCCTGGGAACACCCAGCGCCGAGCTTCGAACCTTCATCAAGGCTCCGGTGGATTTGTTCATTGATATATCACGTTAATGTGATTTATCTCTGTATAACTAAGGATGCTACCTAATTGGTGTTCTTGAGCCCTGGTATAATAGTCAGTAAACTCGAATAATAAACAAATCACTAAAATCTTGGAAGATGATGTAATAATTCTATCAAACCTTACTACTTTTATCTCTTTTGGAAAGATACTTTAACACCATCAGGTCAAACGTAATTTCTTTGATTCTCACAAATGTTCAATAAGAATGACAAAGTGACGAAGAATAGAATTAAGAGTTACCAAAAAACCTCAACAAAAGTCAAAGAATATTTTCCTATCAGAAACTCTTTCGTAGTTAAACGTAACTATGCATATTTTCCCATCGGTACCGCTCTCTCTCGTAGCTAAACGTAACTATGGGGTATGACCTGTGAGGTTATGAGGGAAAAGGACGACGTAAATGGCTTAGTCAGCACTGAATCGAACGCTTTATCAAAAGATCATTTCTTTATTGAAAAATATGAATAATGAAAGAACCTACTGAATGGGTAATAAAGCGGGTAACGACAGCAGATGACTGAACATCAGCGAGGCCATACACATCAAAAAGTCAAGACCACAATCAACAACCAGCTAACACATACATACATTTTACTCACTTCAGGGGGGGGGGCATGGTTTCGGTTTCGGAAAAGTTGTTCAATGTCAACCAATATTTTTTTACTAGTTGTATATGAAAAGGGCTGCAATTGTTCCAAGTTTGAGTACTGCAGCGTAAATAGAAAGGGAGATATTTTTTTTTTTTTTCAAAAATTTTTACACATTTTCAAGTGTGAATAAAAAAACACAACTTTCAGATATAATCATTCTATGGCACTTTTCTGACACATTAACATATAATAAAGGTTCGTAACTTATAGAGTTTCCAAAACATCTTTAGTTTTCCTAATACAAATATTCAAAGTTTGCCCAAAAAATTATGAAAATATGTCATGTTTATTGCTATTATAAAATCAATAATAAAACTTAGGAAAAAACGATTAGTTGGGGGTTTAAAAACGTACACTTTACATATAAGGTGTAAGTTTCATGTAAATTAAATAAAAATAAAAAAGTTAGTCAAACATTTATGTAATTTTAAAACATTTTAAACATATAAGAAAATAATAAAGTCTAAGGTGCTCCCATCTGTGGCTGACGTTGACATCAACCAGTTTTCTCCAAAATTGGCACCCTTACAGATAGGCTCATGTGCAATCAGGTGTATAAGTTTCATAAAAATCGTCCAGTAAAAAAAAATGAAATTAAAAAAAAAAAAAAATTAACTTAATTTTTTCTAATAACACTAATTTTAATATTTTTTAAATATATTTTTAATATATTCTGTTGTGATAGCCGAGAGTCATAGATATGATTTCAGTTGACACTTGTGTTTGATAATCGTTTTTAACCATTTTGGAAAAATTTTGAAACCTATTTCAATATTTTTTTCTCCCTTCCTATTTATGCTACGATGCTGAGACTTGGGCCAGATGAAACACTTTTCATGTACAACTCATCAAAAAAGTTTGATTGAAATCGAACCAGTTTTCATTTATTGCATATTTTGAGCAAATTGGGAAGTCATGCCCCCTTCAAGACCCCGAGCCAATACAGAGACAAGATCCAATGACCCTACCTCAGGAACATAAGCTTGTTGATACATTTAATACCAAATTAATCCACCTTTTGTTATGCCATTCATCCACTTTTTCTTTACCTAGGCATCCCTCGGTACGCATTCCTAGGCGTCAGACCATAATAATGTGTGAAAATTAACTTTGGAGAGGTAATTTTTCAACTTCCCCCGACAGTGAGGAAAATATATGAAATAATGTGAAGATTCGTGTTAGAATCGTTAATCTTACCCTCTCGGTCCTATTCAATATGACCGAATATATATATATATATATATATATATATATAGATATATATATATATATATATATATATATATATATATATATATATATATATATATATTATTATATATATATATATATATCTAGATATATATATATATATATAATATATATATATATATATATATATATATATATATATATATATATATATATATATATTTGGAAATTGGGAATGCATGCCTAGCATTAGGGCTAGGCATGCAATTAGGGCTTTAATTAATTAAAATTAAATTAAATTAATTAATTAATTAAAAGCCCTCCGTAATTAGGGCTTTTAATGAATTCCCCATAGCCGACAACCTAGTCCGCCTCCCCCCTCGTGCCAAGAACACCAGCCACAGGACGACAAACAACAGCTTACCTGAGAACCACAAAATGAGAGCACAGGTCACCAGGAAAATAGAAGAGGGCAATACCACAGGCGTCATCAGAATCATGACCAGTGATGATACTATTGCCCCGAGGAACGCCACGAGAGCACAGGCTCTACAAGACAAACACCCACCCAGAGCCCCTGACAGTAGCAGCGATCCCCAGGATAACAATACTGCATAGAACCCTTGACTGTTCGAGAATCTGAGGTGTACAAAGCAGCCATGTCTTTCCCAACAGGTTCAGCAGGGGGCTTTACACGCCTAAGACCCCAGCACATCAAACAAATGCTGAACCCAGTGCTGGGAGATGCCGCCAAGGACCTTCTAGTGGAACTTACCAGATTCTCCAATATGTGTTTGGCCGGCGACATCCCTGAGGACATCAAGCCTCTCTTTTATGGAGCAGCACTCTGTGCTCTAAAGAAGAAGGAAAGGGGGATTAGGCCCATTGCCGTTGGCAACACCCTCCGACGCCTCGTAGCTAAGGCTGCAGTGAGATCTATCAGCCAGGAAGCAGCCACCTTGCTGAAACCTAATCAGCTCGGGTTTGGGATTCCCCTAGGCTGTGAAGCTGCAGCACATGCAGCGCGGGCTTACATTGCTGATCTCCAGGCCCAGAAGGCACTAGTAAAGCTTGACTTCAAAAATGCCTTCAATCAAGTCAGACGAGACGCTGTCCTCAGGGATGTACACAACCATTTCCGTCTCCTTTACCCATTCATCCGATCGTGCTACAGAGGGGAATCTAAGCTTCTTTTTGGGGAGCATGAAATAGACTCCTGTGAAGGAATCTAACAAGGTGATCCCTTGGCCCCCTCCTTTTCTGCTTAGCTATCAAAGAGGTCACTGATAGTCTGACAAGCGAACTAAACATCCGGTACCTGGATGACGGCACTCTCGCCGGGACCCCAGATACTATTTTGGAGGATATAAGGAAAATCCAGGAGCATGGAGCAGCTTTGGGCCTCATTCTCAATGCATCCAAATGCAAAATAGTCTCCCGCAACCCAGATATCACTGGCCAAATAAAAAATGTCCTCCCAGATATTCTCGTTGTCGATCCCCATGACTGCACCCTCCTGGGTGCCCCCATTGCCCCGCAAGCAATCGAGGAGGTCCCGGACGCAAAAATCACTGATCTACGAAGAATTCTGGACAGGATTAACAAGATCGATGCCCATGACGCTCTCTTCCTTCTCACAAGATGTCTATCTCTCCCTAAGTTGACTTACTTTCTGAGGTGTTCCCCGTCCTACAACATCCCTAAATTAAATGTGTTTGATACCCTTCTGAGGTCCATCCTGGTGAAAGTCCTGAACCTGCCATTGGACGACGCTCAGTAGGAGCAAGCAACCCTCCCTGTAAGATTCGGCGACCTTGGTGCCCGCACAGCCTCCCAGATTGTTGTATCAGTCTTCCTTTCCTCCTTCCATGCATTGCACGATCTCGTAAGAGATATCCTACCTGAACTCCTGAGTAATTCAGCAGGAATACACGATCCTGCTTTCACTGAATGTTCAAATCAGTGGGAAGCTCTTGCAGCCCTAGCACCCATCATAGAACCATCAAAAAACACAAACAATCCAGCTGGGACTGTTTGGGACAGTCGCCTCAGAGCAGTGCGTGCCCCCCATGCAGTAGATTTCCTCCTGGCAGTACCCATGTCAGCAATGGGCACGCGCCTAGATCAAGAATCCCTTCGTGTAGCAGTGGCCCTCCGCCTTGGTGCCCCAATTCACACTGAATACAAGTGTATTTGCAACAGGGTGGAAGCAGACCAATACGGACTACATGGGTTGCATTGCGGAAGCACAAAGGGCTGGCATGCAAGACACAACGAAGTCAATGACATCATCAAGAGAAGTCTCGCCTCAGCTCAGTGCACTGCGGTGAGAGAACCTCGCATCTTAGGGGACCAAAACCCAGATTTCCTCGCACTTTGCCCGGATGGCATCACCATACACTCCTGGAAAGGGGGCAAACAGTTGGTGTGGGACTACACATGTATATCCACCCTGGCTGACACCTATGTACACTTCGGTGCAGATCAAGCAGGTGGGGCGGCCAACCACAGGGAAATAGCAAAATCAGTCAAATACAGGCGATTGGAAAGTTAATGCACCTTTGTTACCATAGTGTCTGAGACCCATGGCCCCTAGGGCAAGAGTGCCTTGAGATTTCTCAAGGAACTAGGCTCCAAGCTCATTGACGTCACCAGAGACCCAAGAGCTGCCAGTTTTTTGTTTCAGCGTCTCAGTGTGGCGATCCAGAGAGGAAACGCCTGCTGCATCCTCGGTTCTAGTCCGGAAGCGGATGAGCTTCAAGAGATCCACAACCTCTGAGCACTATTTGCATCAACCAATGTACATCTTGTAACATTTAAGTATATACAATAAAGCAAAAAAAAATCATAAGGATGGGGTTGGTAGGAGAAAAGCACACAGAAACTGTATTGGAGGGGATATAACATTCCCTCTAATGCGTTATGTGTTTTTCCTCCGAGGCTAAGGGTCCCCCTTATTCCATCCAGAGGTGGTACTCCCTTCCTATTATATATATATATATGACATTATTAACAGAAGCCTTACCACAGCCGGTTGTCCAGCAGAGAGGGAGCCCCGTTACCTAATGTCCCGCAACTCTGATGAGCCTGTCGGTCACCCAGACGAAATCATGGTGAACCCCTGGAAGAATGGTAGACAGTTGGTGTGGGACTACACTTGCGTTTCAACTCTAGCCAATACCTATGTTGACTTCAGTGCTACTCAAGCAGGAGGAGCTGCCAATCACCGGGAAGCGGCCAAGTCACGTAAATACAGAGACCTTGAGCACCACTACAATTTTGTCCCCATTGCCTCAGAGACACTTGGTGCCTGGAGTAAAAGTGCTGCTAGCTTTTTGAAGGAGTTGGGGTCTAAGCTAATCGAAACAACTAGAGACCCTAGGGCTGCCAGTTTTCTTTTTCAGCGCCTTAGTGTGGCAATCCAGAGAGGAAATGCTCACTGCATCCATGGTTCCTGCCCACCATCTGAGGAGCTTGAGGAGCTATTCAACTTGTGACAAGCAGCCTTGTACCCTGCATGTAATCAATATTGTAACTTTTTTTGTGTAATGACATTTTCAAATAAAATTAGATAAATATACACACATACCAAAAGAATAGGGGTGGTAGGAGAAGAAAATATCAAAGTGTTCAGTGAGGATCCACAAGGTCTTCTCTGAGTACTCTTTATTTTCTTCTCCGAGGCTATGGGTCCCTACACTTGCACCAGAGGTGGTACCCCTTCTAGGTTATATATATATATATATATATATATATATATATATATATATATATATATATATATATATATATATATATATATATATATATATATTAGCCAGAACGCACAACTTTGCCTACTATACAAGGCCCGTTTTGCCTAATAAGCCAACTTTTCCTGATACTATATATTTTTCAATTTTTTTCTTATGCAATGATAAAGTTTTCCATCACATTATATGTGAGTTAATTTTTTTTAATTTGAGTTAAAATAAACTTAAACGTACGACCAAACCAATCTTAACCTAACCTAAACTAACGTAAGTCAGTAATTCATGTTCTTAATACAATAAATTAATATTAATTCAAATAAACCAATTGGAATTATTTTTTTAAACAACGAGAATCACTGCCTATTAGGCAAATCGGGTCTTGGCTACTAGGCCCAGTAGTGCGTTCTGGCTATTAGGTATCCATTTCATGTGCATATGATAGGATTGGAGCGTATCCCAGTCACCACGCCTACACCCCCGCCCCCCCCACCCCTACACCCCCGCCACCCACCACGCCTACACCCCCGCTCCCCCCCACCACGCCTACACCCCCGCCCCCCACCACGCCTACACCCTCGCTCCCCCCCCCCCCACCACGCCTACACCCCCGCCCCCCACCACGCCTACACCACCGCCCCCCCCCACCACGCCTACACCCCCGCTCCCCCCCCACCACGCCTACACCCCCGCCCCCCACCACGCCTACACCCCCCCCCACCACGCCTACACCCCCGCTCCCCCCCCTACCACGCCTACACCCCCGCTCCCCCCCCCCCACCACGCCTACATCCCCGCCCCCCCACCACGCCTACATCCCCCCCCCACCACGCCTACACCCCCGCTCCCCCCCCTACCACGCCTACACCCCCGCTCCCCCCCCACCACACCTACACCCCCGCCCTCCTTAACTTTGATACTTAATTTCCTTATCACTTTCACCTACGATTCCACAGGCCCATTATCACCACCGCTACCCCACCACCCACACCCATATCACACTACCCACGCCCACGCCCATACCCCACCACCCGCGCCCACACCCATGCCCCACCACCCACGCCCACGCCCATACCCACTACTTGCCGTCAAGTCACAAGCTCAAAAACACATCTGTGTAACCTGACAAAGGTTACATCATCCACCAAGAAGGGCATGGTTCGTGAGGAGCGTCGTGAGGAGCGTCGTGAGGAGCGTCGTGAGGAGAGTCGTGAGAGGGTAGTGAGAGGCTCTCACACATCCTTGTGTGAGAGGACACACAAGGATGGAGCGAACATCCTGGTGAGGTCTCCACTCATCGCCACACTCCTCACCCTCTCCTGTCCTCTCCTGCAGCCTAGCCTCCCATTCCGTGGCCTCGCCCCGTCCCATCACCCAGCTCGTGCCTGGGAATACTCACACCTCACCACCAACACCTTGACATGCTAAACAGAGCGCCAAATATAGCCTTAACCTCTCGAAAACAACTTTGGCCAGCGCGTCTAACACAATATAGTTCTGTAAATAACATGACTTTGGCTCCACGCTCCACCGAGATAAGCTGGAACACATTGCGCTAATAACCTTCAATCCTCCCCTCGTGTGGTGATCTTATTGGCTGTCAAGGGTCTCTGCTCACCCTCCCCTCGTCCGCTGATCCACTGGACTGTGAGCCATCAACAGCTCGCTCACCTTCTTCCTATCACGTCCACTTATTTTCCAGGAGATAAACAGGTGTACCAACAGCAACAATAATCAATGGTACAAGTTTGTAGTGGTTTGTTCCATATTCTTGATGATTTATGATGATTTACTACTTAAATGAACTCGTGTGTCTAGAGAAGAGACACACACACTGTAGAGGTGGGCGGCGCTTGCTGTTGGCGATGACTGACTTCCACCTGCTGGAAATGTGTTCATGTTACCCAGATGTTGAGGTGGCTGCTCCACCCGTCCACCACCGGGCTCTGCGCCACCCGTCCTCCACCGGGCTCTGCGGCCCCCCGTCCACCACCGGGGCTCTGCGCCACCCGTCCACCACCGGGGCTCTGCGGCCACCCGTCCACCACCGGGGCTCTGCGGCCACCCGTCCACCACCGGGGCTCTGCGCCACCCGTCCACCACCGGGGCTCTGCGGCCCCCGTCCACCACCGGGGCTCTGCGGCCACCCGTCCACCACCGGGGCTCTGCGGCCACCCGTCCACCACCGGGGCTCTGCGCCACCCGTCCACCACCGGGGCTCTGCGCCACCCGTCCACCACCGGGCTCTGCGCCCTCCCCGTCCACCACCGGGGCTCTGCGCCACCCGTCCACCACCGGGGCTCTGCGGCCACCCGTCCACCACCGGGGCTCTGCGCCACCCGTCCACCACCGGGGCTCTGCGGCCCCCGTCCACCACCGGGGCTCTGCGCCACCCGTCCACCACCGGGCTCTGCGCCACCCGTCCACCACCGGGCTCTGCGCCCTCCCCGTCCACCACCGGGGCTCTGCGCCACCCGTCCACCACCGGGGCTCTGCGCCACCCGTCCACCACCGGGGCTCTGCGGCCCCTCGTCCACCACCGGGGCTCTGCTCCACCCGTCCACCACCGGGGCTCTGCGGCCACCCGTCCACCACCGGGGCTCTGCGCCACCCGTCCACCACCGGGGCTCTGCGGCCCCCCGTCCACCACCGGGGCTCTGCGGCAACCCGTCCACCACCGGGGCTCTGCGGCAACCCGTCCACCACCGGGGCTCTGCGCCACCCGTCCACCACCGGGGCTCTGCGCCCTCCCCGTCCACCACCGGGGCTCTGCGCCACCCGTCCACCACCGGGCTCTGCGCCCTCCCCGTCCACCCGGGGCTCTGCGCCCTCCCCGTCCACCACCGGGGCTCTGCGCCCTCCCCGTCCACCACCGGGCTCTGCGCCCTCCCCGTCCACCACCGGGGCTCTGCGCCCTCCCCGTCCACCACCGGGGCTCTGCGCCCTCCCCGTCCACCACCGGGGCTCTGCGCCCTCCCCGTCCACCACCGGGGCTCTGCGCCACCCGTCCACCACCGGGGCTCTGCGCCACCCGTCCACCACCGGGGCTCTGCGCCCTCCCCGTCCACCACCGGGGCTCTGCGCCACCCGTCCACCACCGGGGCTCTGCGCCCTCCCCGTCCACCACCGGGGCTCTGCGCCACCCGTCCACCACCGGGGCTCTGCGCCCTCCCCGTCCACCACCGGGGCTCTGCGCCCTCCCCGTCCACCACCGGGGCTCTGCGCCACCCGTCCACCACCGGGGCTCTGCGCCCTCCCCGTCCACCACCGGGGCTCTGCGCCACCCGTCCACCACCGGGGCTCTGCGCCCTCCCGTCCACCACCGGGGCTCTGCGCCCTCCCCGTCCACCACCGGGGCTCTGCGCCACCCGTCCACCACCGGGGCTCTGCGCCACCCGTCCACCACCGGGGCTCTGCGCCACCCGTCCACCACCGGGGCTCTGCGCCACCCGTCCACCACCGGGGCTCTGCGCCACCCGTCCACCACCGGGGCTCTGCGCCCTCCCCGTCCACCACCGGGGCTCTGCGCCACCCGTCCACCACCGGGCTCTGCTCCACCCGTCCACCACCGGGGCTCTGCGCCACCCGTCCACCACCGGGGCTCTGCGCCACCCGTCCACCACCGGGGCTCTGCGCCACCCGTCCACCACCGGGCTCTGCTCCACCCGTCCACCACCGGGCTCTGCTCCACCCGTCCACCACCGGGCTCTGCGCCCTCCCGTCCACCACCGGGGCTCTGCGCCACCCGTCCACCACCGGGGCTCTGCGCCCTCCCCGTCCACCACCGGGGCTCTGCTCCACCCGTCCACCACCGGGGCTCTGCTCCACCCGTCCACCACCGGGCTCTGCTCCACCCGTCCACCACCGGGCTCTGCTCCACCCGTCCACCACCGGGCTCTGCTCCACCCGTCCACCACCGGGCTCTGCTCCACCCGTCCACCACCGGGCTCTGCTCCACCCGTCCACCACCGGGCTCTGCTCCACCCGTCCACCACCGGGCTCTGCTCCACCCGTCCATCACCGGGCTCTGCTCCACCCGTCCACCACCGGGCTCTGCTCCACCCGTCCACCACCGGGCTCTGCTCCACCCGTCCACCACCGGGCTCTGCTCCACCCGTCCACCACCTGATCATCAAGAAGGCATTAGAACTCGCTAACAGTTCTCAACCATTAATGAAGCTGGTGACCCGCTGCACCCGTATCGAATATGCAAATGATGCCTCTCTCTCCTCCCTCCGACCTGCTCACGCTGACTCCAAGGCGCTGCCCCCACCACCACAGTCTTGGCGAGTGTGTATGCTTCAAGTGATCACGCTGCAACAACATCTATAATAGATAACAACAGTCCGTGCTTCAAATGTAAAGGATATAGTTGCAGGAAGCAGGGAAATCCCCCATCAACCAGGTTATCAATGTGCTGGAGAGTTCGGTGAAGTACAGTAGCCTATGACACTCTTACATTACAGATGTAGTACAAGGAATACAATTATACTGCTCTTGAGAGAGTCGATAAAGATAAACTGTTTAGCGCGGGTGGTACACGAACAAGGGGACACAGGTGGAACCTGAGTACCCAAATGAGCCACAGAGACGTAAGATAGAACTTGTTCAGTGTCAGAGTAGTTAACAGATGGAATCCATTAAGTAGTGATGTGGTGGAGGCTGACTCCATACACAGAGTCTGGTGTAGATATGATAGAGCTCACTTATTGTGACTCATCATCTGCATAAACTTTCTAGCTGCTGCTTTAAACAACCAACAGCTAGAAAGGCGAGGTCCGAGAGCCAGTGCTCTATCCTGCAGGCATGAATAGGTGTCTACAACTAAGTAAGTGAGCGCACGCACGCACGCACGCACGCACGCACGCGCACGCACGCACGCACACACACGCACACACACACACACACACACACACACACACACACACACACAACACACACACACACACACACACACACACACTCGAACGCGCAGAGAGCGGCAGGAGCGAGAGGAATGCGTAGGCTGGCTGCAGGAGTTAGGGTACGTAGACCAGCATACATATTGCCTCATTAAGATATTAATTTGCAGGCTGCGGACAAAGATATCACTTATGCCAATACATGTCAAAGGATCTCCGCTGCGACCCTCCCCTGGAGACCCTCCTCCTCCTCCTGTCAAGTACCCTGGTCGTTGACCGGGGGAGGCCTGGTCGAGGACCGGGGGAGGCCTGGTCGCTGACCGGGTCGCGGGGACGTTGAGCCCAGAAATCATGGCAAGATAAGATACCCTCTGACGGACGACCCATAAACCCCGCCGTCATTCTCATTGGTTATCGCCACCACGAGCTGCAGCCAATCAGGGCTCAGCTCTCATACATGTTAAACATACATTCCATCAGAGGCACGTTGTGTCGTATGAGGCCCTCGGAGATGAGGGAGCCTGGGGGGCTGCTGGTGGGGACGTTACTGCCGCAAGTTGTGCATCTCTCTATAATATTACTTGCCTTATACACTCAATATTTTATACAGAATGTACGACAGACGCACGTGTGTGTGTGTGGGGGGGGGGGGGAGTAGGGTTAGTGTCGGGCACCTCCGCTAACATCAACTAGTTGTCTATAAACGTGAACTTAATAAAATGCGTTCACGTGACCCCTCCACCCCCCCCCCCCACCTCTAACTGTCCCTCAGTACCTCGCATATCAAGACGACCACCACCACAGGTACTGGGAAGAACACACAGCTACCAGCAACACCAGCACAACACACAGCTACTAGCAACACCAGCACAACACACAGCTACTAGCAACACCAGCACAACACACAGCTACCAGCAACACCAACACACAGCTACCAGCAACACCAGCACAACACACATCTACTAGCAACACCAGCACAACACACAGCTACCAGCAACACCAACACACAGCTACCAGCAACACCAGCACAACACACAGCTACTAGCAACACCAGCACCACACACAGCTACCAGCAACACCAGCACAACACACAGCTACCAGCAACACCAGCACAACACACAGCTACTAGCAACACCAGCACCACACACAGCTACCAGCAACACCAGCACCACACACAGCTACCAGCAACACCAGCACCNTTTTTACTTTTTATTCAATTTACATGAAACATACACCTTATATGTAAAATGTATGTCTCTAAACACCCAACTTATCGTTTTTTCCTAGGTTCATTTATTGATTTTATATTAGCAATAAACATGACATATTTACATAATTATTTGGGGAAACTTTGAATATTTGTATTAGGAAAACTAAAGATGTTTCGGAAACTCCATAAGTTACGATCCTTTATTATAAGCTAATGTATCAGAAAAGTGTCATAGAATGATTATATCTGAAAGTTGTGTTTTTTTATTCACACTTGAAAATGTGTAAATAATTAAAAAAATACATATATATATCTCCCTTTCTATTTACGCTGCAGTACTCAAACTTGGAACAATTGCAGCCCTTTTCATATACAACTAGTCAAAAAATATCGGTTGACATTGAACAACTTTTCCCAAACCGAGGTCATGGCTCCTTTTTAAATTAATGGAGATTATACATAAATCATATCACACCGCAGACTCCCTGCTCCAGTGATAGCTCTTGGTGTGTGTAATATTACTCCTGCTGCATCAGTTGACACAAATGTCTCTAATGATCATGTTGCTGTCGCAGTTAATGAGGGAACTGTTCTTGTTGCTGCTAATGACGATACCGAAGCTGCTGATGATGCTGATGATGATGATACAGTTATTGTTTATGCTTATAGTGATAATTCTCTTCCATTTGTTTTTGCAATTGATAAGAAATTTACTATGGTTGTCGTAACAATTGCTGTTGTTGTTGCAACTATCACTGTGGCACTGAAGGTGTCTTATCTCGAGGTAGTAGGGTTAATTAAACTTGATATCTCTTTAGGGCTCAATACCGCTATTCCCTCAAGCCCCATAACTCACCTCATTCCGGCCCTGCCACCTCTAGAACCATTAATTACGACTCTTCCTCTTTCCTGTTTCCTTTCATTGTCTTCAGTGTCTTATAATTCATATAGTCTTTATTGTTCTCGTTCACTGTGCCTATAAAACAGTAAATATGAGCAATATATTACTTGCGTTGTCAAAAGTGGTGTAGTAAAGATTCAACAATATAGTGATTTAGGCAGTTTTAGCTATACTGGCAGTACTCTGCCACAGCTATGATAACGTTCCTAGCAATAATATCCTTCAGGACTATTTCCTCTCTAGGCGATTAACAATGCACAAACAACAAGAAATGTTCACTCCAGCAGTGATCACCTGCAATTTGGATAATGGCTGAAATAGGGGATTTGCTTCCTGGAGAGTTTTCGAACACAGATTCATCTGTTTGTAATATTACATTTTTCTAATATTAAACAGACAGACAGACAGACAGACAGACAGACAGACAGACAGACAGACAGACAGACAGACAGACAGGCAGACAGACAGACAGACCTGCGCACTGCCGGGTACTAATCACTATCCAGGACAAACAATAAAGAAGATGGTTTTTATTATCCATTTATTTACTTATTTTAAAACAGATAGGTTATCCCATACATATTGGTTTGTATGGCTATAGGGCATATATAGTCTTTGTATTAGGGCATAATAATTCACATTCCCAGACTTCGTGAAGGAAGTGGCAATGGAGCTGAGTCCCATTGAAAAAAATAAACTATACTCACGAAATGAACGGTATGGTAAACAACACAGCTCAATTCCAACGCAATTCACACAGAATAATTAAATCAAAATGAAAATAAATCAAAATCTATGAAAATTCAATTTATCAATGCAATCAGAAACGCTGAAATGGAATTGTAACATATTGAGTATAGCATGTGTGTTGCTCTTACATGCAACAGTTGGCGCTTTTTTTTTCCATGGATATTCCTGAGCGGGCCCTAAGCCTCTGGCTGGCCCACTAAGTGTTGGTTGTTTCTGTTTTACTTGGGCGGAGTAAGTATTTACCAGTCATAAGTATTTATGACTGGTATGGTCGCTTCAGTAAGATTTTGCCATATGTGTTTAACAACTTCTGCTCTGTTGAATCTAAGTTGAAATCTTAATGGGTTTGTAACTGTGCACTGTGTTAGATAATGTTCCAGTGGTCTGTCGGGCATTTCTCCACAGTGCTGACATTTCGTCTCATCATCCGGAACCTGTAAGCCTATTTCCCATGCACATGGGTATCCAAGCCTGATGTGATGTAAGTGTACTTCTCTTGCTCTACTGTTCCCTTTTATCAAACTAAGTGGTTCGTAGTTGGTTGAATTCTTGTATCAACCCGCAGATCCTGATGTTGCAACTGCTGTGTTGTGGTCACTGTGCATCTTTTTCACTGCTCTGTTTCTAATTACTTTCTTAATCTGTGAAAGACTCTGTGGTTTGTAAATGACTACATTTGTTCTCTTAGTTGCAAGTTTTGCAGCTTCGTCTGCAATGTCATTTCCTATTATTCGCACATGACTTGGCACCCAGTTGATAAGTACCCGTCGGCCTTGTTGTTTGAGTGTTTGCAGTAATGATATGACATTTGTGATCAGATATATGTTATCTCATATGTGTTCTTGTTGCAAGGTTTCAATGGCGGTTCTCGAATCTGTATGTATGATAACATGTTGTCAGTGTTCAGCAAGAGCATGTTCCAAAGCCTTTTGAATGGCTAGCATCTCTGTTTGTAAAGTTGAACACATTTGAGAGCCTCCAACTATTTACAAAGTTTCCTGCTTCAACTGGAGCTCCGGTTTCGTGTCCCTGCTGGTCCACTGATCCATCTGTGAAGTAAGTAAAGCTGTCAGATGCCATGTTTGCACCTATATGCATCTGTGCAATGTTACGTTGCAGATGATGATTTGTCTGGTTCTTTTTTCCTTCAATAACCATAATCTTAAAGTCTGTTGGAGAAGATTCCCAAGGGGCTTGCATAACAAAGTCTGCATGTATTTCGTCGACATCCTTCTCATTGACAGATGGCGCTGTTTTTCAAGAAAAGCATAATTTTACCTGCCACAGGTGTGGCATCTATACTTATATTTACGAAATGAATGGTATGGTAAACAACACAGCTGAATTCCAACACAATGTCACACATAGTAATTCAATAAAAAATAAAATATATCGAAATCTATGAAAATGATATATATCAATGCAATCGGAAACATTCGATTGCATTGAAATTAGATTGCGAAATGGAATTCGTGACATATTTAGTATACCGTGCATGTTGCTATTATGTGCAACAGATGGCGCTGTTTTTCAAAAACGCATGTTTTTATCTGTCACAGGGGGTGGCATCGATATACTAGGTATATGAAGAGACGTGCATATTCGAATGCAACGTTGTATCAAAATTTCAATGCAATTGGTGAAGAACTTTTTGAGATTACAGCACGTGTTGCCCTTACGTCCAACAGATGGCGCTGTTTTGAAAAAAAACAGGCTTTTTCCTGTCACAGGTAAGGCATGTATATAGTAGATATATAAAAAGTCCAAGTCCATCTTGGTCTCCAAGATGGTAGAATATATGAATATATACCCGAGAGTGAGCACGCTGTTATTCAATGGTTCAGAGTTTTTAATATGTAGTGCTTCGCATATTCCTAATCTTCAATTGTCCTTGTATCTGTTGATTACTTCGGCTGGTCAGAATATCTCTTTAGATGATTTAGTTGTCTGTACATTGTCAGGAGCCTTGAAGGACATATTGTCTTACTGAGATCATTGGGCCTGACAGTCTCCCAAGTGAGCTTGTGAAGGAACAGACAACATTCGTCTCTTTCTTGACCCTTGGTGTCTGGTGAGTGTTTCATGACCCTTGGTGTCTGGTGAGTGTTTCATGACCCCTTGGTGTCTGGAGAGTGTTTCATGACCCTTGGTGTCTGGTGAGTGTTTCATGACCCCTTGGTGTCTGGAGAGTGTTTCATGACCCCTTGGTGTCTGGAGAGTGTTTCATGAACCTTGGTGTCTGGTGAGTGTTTCATGACCCCTTGGTGTCTGGAGAGTGTTTCATGAACCTTGGTGTCTGGAGAGTGTTTCATGAACCTTGGTGTCTGGTGAGTGTTTCATGACCCCTTGGTGTCTGGAGAGTGTTTCATGACCCCTTGGTGTCTGGAGAGTGTTTCATGAACCTTGGTGTCTGGTGAGTGTTTCATGACCCCTTGGTGTCTGGAGAGTGTTTCATGACCCCTTGGTGTCTGGAGAGTGTTTCATGAACCTTGGTGTCTGGAGAGTGTTTCATGAACCTTGGTGTCTGGAGAGTGTTTCATAATCCTTGGTGTCTGGTGAGTGTTTCATGACCCCTTGGTGTCTGGAGAGTGTTTCATGAACCTTGGTGTCTGGAGAGTGTTTCATGAACCTTGGTGTCTGGAGAGTGTTTCATGATCCTTGGTGTCTGGTGAGTGTTTCATGACCCTTGGTGACTGGAGAGTGTTTCATGACCCTTGGTGTCTGGAGAGTGTTTCATGACCCCTTGGTGTCTGGTGAGTGTTTCATGACCCCTTGGTGTCTGGAGAGTGTTTCATGACCCTTGGTGTCTGGAGAGTGTTTCATGACCCTTGGTGTCTGGAGAGTGTTTCATGACCCTTGGTGTCTGGAGAGTGTTTCATGACCCTTGGTGTCTGGTGAGTGTTTCATGACCCTTGGTGTCTGGTGAGTGTTTCATGAACCTTGGTGTCTGGAGAGTGTTTCATGACCCTTGGTGTCTGGTGAGTGTTTCATGACCCTTGGTGTCTGGTGAGTGTTTCATGACCCTTGGTGTCTGGAGAGTGTTTCATGACCCTTGGTGTCTGGTGAGTGTTTCATGACCCTTGGTGTCTGGTGAGTGTTTCATAACCCTTGGTGTCTGGTGAGTGTTTCATGAACCTTGGTGTCTGGAGAGTGTTTCATGACCCTTGGTGTCTGGTGAGTGTTTCATGACCCTTGGTGTCTGGTGAGTGTTTCATGACCCTTGGTGTCTGGTGAGTGTTTCATGAACCTTGGTGTCTGGAGAGTGTTTCATGACCCTTGGTGTCTGGTGAGTGTTTCATGACCCTTGGTGTCTGGAGAGTGTTTCATGAACCTTGGTGTCTGGAGAGTGTTTCATAACCCTTGGTGTCTGGTGCAGCCCGTCCTCCAAACAAAGATCCAAAAGTGATTCCATCCACCCGCCAAACCCCCTGTTTATGAATGAAAAACTGTTTACACACGACTCACAACTGATTTTGTTCCAACACTTCCGGAACAAGTGCTTCACTGACGAGTTTCGTTCTAACCACATCGCTATAAATGCTTCACCCACGTACTACAACTGCAAATAATGGCCAACAGAACCTAAACACCTAACCTAACCTATCCTATGCCTATATATACACAATATGCTAATATATTATAATATTAATTTATATTTGAGAAAATTTTTGTTTTGAATGAACAGCATGTTAAAATTTATGAATGCGTCTGTGGGGGCGACGGCTGGATGTAATGGACTTGAGTCGAGGACGGGTTGTCTGGTGAGTGTTTCATGACCCCTTGGTGTCTGGTGAGTGTTTCATGACCCCTTGGTGTCTGGAGAGTGTTTCATGAACCTTGGTGTCTGGTGAGTGTTTCATGACCCTTGGTGTCTGGTGAGTGTTTCATGACCCTTGGTGTCTGGTGAGTGTTTCATGACCCTTGGTGTCTGGTGAGTGTTTCACGACCCTTGGTGTCTGGTGAGTGTTTCATGACCCTTGGTGTCTGGAGAGTGTTTCATGAACCTTGGTGTCTGGAGAGTGTTTCATGAACCTTGGTGTCTGGTGAGTGTTTCATGAACCTTGGTGTCTGGTGAGTGTTTCATGAACCTTGGTGTCTGGAGAGTGTTTCATGACCCTTGGTGTCTGGTGAGTGTTTCATGAACCTTGGTGTCTGGAGAGTACTCACCTAGTTGTACTCACCTGGTTGTGCTTGCGGGGGTTAAGCTCTGGCTCTTTGGTCCCGCCTCTCAACCGTCAATCAACAGGTGTACAGGTTCCTGAGCCTATTGGGCTCTATCATATCTACACTTGAAGCTGTGTATGGAGTCAGCCTCCACCACATTACTTCCTAATGCATTCCATTTGTCAACCACTCTGACACTAAAAAAGTTCTTTCTAATATCTCTGTGGCTCATTTGGGCACTCAGTTTCCACCTGTGGCCCCTAGTGCCTGTGCCCCTTGTGTTAAATATCCTGTCTTTATCAACCCTGTCGATTCCCTTGAGAATCTTGAATGTGGTGATTATGTTCCCCCCTAACTCTTTTGTTTTCCAACGAAGTGAGGTTTAATTCCCGTAGTCTCTCCTCGTAGCTCATACCTCTAAGCTCGGGTACTAGTCTGGTGCCGAACCTTTGAACCTTTTCCAGTTTAGTCTTATGCTTGACTAGATATGGACTCCATGCTGGAGCCGCATACTCCAGGATTGGTCTGACATATGTGGCATATAATGTTCTGAAAGAAAACGTACACAAGTTTCTAAAGGCCGTCCGTATGTTGGCCAGCCTGGAATATGCCGCTGATGTTATCCTCTTGATATGGGCTGCAGGAGACAGGTCTGGCGTGATATCAACCCCCCAGGTCTTTCTCTCTCTCTGACTCTTGAAGTATTTCATCTCCCAAGTGATACCTTGTATCTGGTCTCAAGCTTTCTACCCATATCTTCATTACATTACATTTGCTTGGGTTAAACTCTAACAGCCATTTGTTTGACCATTCCTGCAGCTTGTCCAGGTCTGCTTGAACCTTCAAACTGTCCTCCTCTGTCTTAATCCTTCTCATAATTTCGGCGTCGTCAGCAAACATTGAGAGGAATGAGTCTAAAACCTCTGGGAGATCATGTACGTATATCAGAAACAGGATAGATCCGAGTACAGAGCCCTGTTGGACTCCACTGGTGACTTCACGCCATTCTGAGGTCTCACCCCTCACCATAACTCTCTGCTTCCTATTGCTTAGGTACTCCCTTTTCCACTGGAGAAACCGTACCAGGGCTCTATGGGGTACTGTGTCAAAGGCTTTGCGACAGTAGAAAAAAATACAGTCCGCCCATCCTTCTCTTTCTTGCTTAATCTTTCTCACCTGATCGTAGAATTCTATCAAGCCTCTAAAGCAAGATTTACCCTACCTGAATTCATGCTGATGCGTTGTCACGAAGTCCCTTCTCTCCAGATGTGTTGCTAGGTTTTTTCTCACAATCTTCTCCATCACCTTGTATGGTATACAAGTTAAGGACACTGGCCTGTAGTTCAGTGCCTCTTGTCTGTCACCCGTTTTGTATATTGGTACTACATTAGCAGTCTTCCATATTTCTGGTAGGTCCCCGTTTCCAGTGACCTCCTATACACTATGGAGAGTGGCAAGCAAAGTGCTCCTGCACACTCTTTCAATACCCATGGTGAGATTCCGTCCGGCCCAACAGCTTTTCTCACATCCAACTCCAATAGGTGCTTCTTGACCTCATCTCTTGTAATTTCGAACCTTTCCAGGGTCACCTGGTTTGCTGCCACCTCTCCTAGCGCCGTGACGTCTCCCTGTTCTATTGTAAAGACCTCCTGGTACCTTTAGTTGAGCTCTTCACACACCTCTTTGTCATTCTCTGTGTACCTGTCCTCGCCCACCCTAAGTTTCATCACCTGTTCCTTCACTGTTGTCTTCCTCCTGATGTGACTGTGCAGTAGCTTTGGTTCGGTCTTGGCTCTATTAGCTGTATCATTTTCATACCTTTTCTCAGCTGCTCTTCTCACACTAACATACTCGTTCCTGGTTCTCTGGTATCTCTCTCTTTTTTCTGGTGTTCTGATATTACGGACGTTAATCCACGCCCTTTTGTTCAGCTCCTTTGCTTTCATACATTCCCTATTAAACCACTGATTCTTCTTTTGCTTCTCGGTTTTTTCCTGTAGTGCCAGGATAAACCTGTTTACTGCCTCCTAACACTTTTGGGTGACATATTCTATCATGTCTTGTATGGACTTAGTCCTGAGTTCTGTGTCCCATGGTATATCCCTTAGGAATTTATTCATCTCCTCATAGTTTCCCTTTCGGTACGCCAGCCCTTTGTTTACAAGTTCTTTTTTGGGGGGAGATAATTCCTAGCTCAACCAGGTACTCAAGCAGTATGTGTGTGTACTCACCTAATTGTACTTACCTAATTGTGCTTGCGGGGGTTGAGCTCTGGCTTTTTGGTCCCGCCTCTCAACTGTCAATCAACTGGTGTACAGATTCCTGAGCCTACTGGGCTCTATCATATCTACATTTAAAACTGTGTATGGAGTCAGCCTCCACCACATCACTGCCTAATGCATTCCATCTGTTAACTACTCTGACACTGAAAAAGTTCTTTCTAATATCTCTGTGGCTCATTTGGTACTCAGTTTCCACCTGTGTCCCCTTGTTCTCGTCCCGCCAGTGTTGAGTAGTTTATCCTTGTTTACCCGGTCGATTTCTCTGAGGATTTTGTAGGTTGTGATCATGTCCCCCCTTACTCTTCGGTCTTCCAGTGTCGTAAGGTGCATTTCCCGCATCTTTCCTCATAACTCATGCCACTTATTTCTGGGACTAGTCTAGTAGCATACCTTTGGACTTTTTCCAGCTTCGTTGTATGCTTGACAAGGTACGGGCTCCATGCCGGGGCCGCATACTCCAGGATTGGTCTTACATATGTGGTGTACAAGATTCTGAATGATTCCTTACACAGGTTCCTGAACGCTGTTCTGATGTTAGCCAGCCTCGCATATGCCGCAGACGTTATTCTCATTATGTAGGCTTCAGGAGAAAGATTTGGTGTGATATCAACCCTAGATCTTTCTTTCTGTCTGTTTCATTAAGTACTTCGTCTCCTATTCTGTATCCAGTGTCTGGCGTCCTGTTTCCACTGCGTAGTTTCATTACTTTGCATTTACTCGGGTTGAACTTCAACAGCCATTTGTTGGACCATTCAATCAGTCTCTCTAGGTCATCTTGTAGCCTCCTACTATCATCCTCTGTTTCAATCCTCCTCATAATGTGTGTGTGTACTCACCGAGTTGTGCTTGCGGGGGTTGAGCTCTGGCTCTTTGGTCCCGTCTCTCAACCGTCACTCAACAGGTGTACAGGTCCCTGAGCCTATTGGCCTCTATCATATCTACACTTGAAACTGTGTATGGAGTCAGCCTCCACCACATTACTTCCTAATGCATTAAATTTGTCAACCACTCTGACACTAAAAAAGTTCTTTCTAATATCTCTGTGGCTCATTTGGGCACTCAGTTTCCACCTGTGTCCCCTAGTGCGTGTGCCCCCTGTGTTAAATAGCCAGTCTTTATCAACCCTGTCGATTCCCTTGAGAATCTTGAATGTGGTGATCATGTCCCCCTAACTCTTCTGTCTACCAACGAAGTGAGGTTCAATGCCCGTAGTTGCTCCTCGTAGCTCATACCTCTCTGTTCGGGTACTAGTCTGGTGGAAACCTTTGAACCTTTTCCAGTTTAGTCTTATGCTTGACTAGATATGGACTCCATGCTGGAGCCGCATACTCCAGGATTGGTTTGACATATGTGGTATATAATGTTCTGAAAGATTCCTTACACAAGTTTCAAAAGGCCGTTCATATGTTAGCCAACCTGGCATATGCTGCTGATCTTATCCTCTTGATATGAGCTTCAGGGGACAGGTCTGGCGTGATATCAACCCCCAGGTCTCTCTCTCTCTGATTCTTGAAGTATTTAATCTCCCAAGTGATACCTTGTATCTGGTCTCCTGCTTCCTACCCTATCTTCATTACATTACATTTGCTTGGGTTAAACTGTGTGTTTGTGTGTGTGTGTGTGTGTGGTGTGTGTGTGTGGTGTGTGTGTGTGTGTGTGTGGTGTGTGTGTGTGTGTGTGTGTGTGGGTGGGTGTGTGTGTGTGTGTGTGTGTGTGTGTGTGTGTGTACTCACCTAGTTGTACTAACCTAGTTGTGCTTGCGGGGGTTGAGCTCTGGCTCTTTGGTCCCGCCTCTCAATCGTCAATCAATAGGTGTTCAGGTTCCTGTGCCTATTGGGCTCTATCATATCTACACTTGAAGCTGTGTATGGAGTCAGCCTCCACCACATTACTTCCTAATGCATTACATTTGTCAACCACTCTGACACAAAAAAGTTCTTTCTAATATCTCTGTGGCTCATTTGGGCACTCAGTTTCCACCTGTGTCCCCTTGTGCGTGTGCCCCTTGTGTTAAATAGCCTGTCTTTATGTATCCTATCAATTCCCTTCAGAATCTTGAAATGTGGTGATCATGTCCCCCCTAACTCTTCTGTCTACCAACGAAGTGAGGTTCAATTCCCGTAGTCTCTCCTCGTAGCTCATACCTCTCAGCTCGGGTGCTAGTCTGGTGGCAAACTTTTGAACCTTTTCCAGTTTAGTCTTATCCTTGACTAGATATGGACTCCATGCTGATGCTGCACACTCCAGGATTGGCCTGACATATGTGGTATACAAAGTTCTGAATGATTCTTTGCACAAGTTTCTGAATGCCGTTCGTATGTTGGCCAGCCTGGAATATGCCGCTGATGTTATCCTCTTGATATGAGCTTCAGGAGGCAGGTCTGGCGTGATATCAACCCCCAGGTCTTTCTCTCTCTCTGACTCTTGAAGTATTTCATCTCCCAACTGATACCTTGTATCTGGTCTCCTGCTTCCTACCCATATCTTCATTACATTTCATTTGCTTGGGTTAAACTCTAACAACCATTTTCTCGATCATTTCTGCAGCTTGTCTAGGACTTCTTGATGCTTCAAACTCTCCTCCTCTGTCTTAATCCTTCTCATAATTTTGGCGTCGTCAGCAAACATCGAGAGGAATGAGTCTATACCCTCTTGGAGATCATTTACGTAGATCAGAAACAGGATAGGTCCAAGCACAGAGCCCTATGGGACTCCACTGGTGACTTCACGCCATTCTGAGGTCTCACCCCTCACTATAACTCTCTGCTTTCTATAGCTTAGGTACTCTCTTATCCGCTGGAGCGCCCTACCAGTTACTCCTGCCTGTTTCTCCAGCTTATGCATCAACATTTTATGGGGTACTGTGTCAAAGGCTTTCCGACATTCCAAAAAAATGCAGTCCGCCCATCCTTTTCTTTCTTGCTTAATCTTTGTCACCTGAACGTAGAATTCTATCAATCCTGTAAGGCAAGATTTACCCTCCCTGAACCCATGTTGCTGGGTTGTCACGAAGTCTCTTCTCTCCAGATGTGTTACTAGGTTTTTTCTCACAATCTTCTCCATCACCTTGCATGGTATCCAAGTTAAGGACACTGGCCTGTAGTTCAGTGCCTCTTGTCTTTCACCCTTTTTAAATATTGGTACTACATTAACAGTCTTCCATATTTCTAGTAGGTCTCCCGTTTCCAGTGACCTACTATACACTATGGAGAGTGGCAAGCAAAGTGCTCCTGCACACTCTTTCAATACCCATGGTGAGATTCCATCCGGCCCAACAGCTTTTCTCACATCCAGCTCCAATAGGTGCTTCTTGACCTCATCTCTTGTAATTTCGAACCTTTCCAAGGTCTCCTGGTTTGCTGCCACCTCTCCTAGGGCCGTGATTTCTCCCTGCTCTATTGTAAAGACCTCCTGGAACCTTTTGTTGAGTTCATCACACACCTCTTTGTCATTCTCTGTGTACTGCCCTNACAATGACCAACTATATACCAACATAACCTTCAATATACTTCTCTGCCAGCCGGGTGCCTTGTCTGACAATTTGCCAGACTGATTACTCTCACTTTTCACGAGTTTAGGCACGATATTTTATATCACAGCTTTGCTGTTTGATGATCTGGTAGTAGTTGCTACGGAATTGTCCCTGCAGTTGCAGAAGAATTATAGTTGATGAAGATTAGGAATGAAGGTGGTGAAACCCTGTCACTGTGAGCTCCACTATACACTCTATTTTACATACATGTTCTAGGATTTTCCTTGGAGATATTGTCCAGGTACTCCCCCATTTCTAGAGAGTGTTCACTGGTGATAATGATATTATATAAGGTGTCCTTGAGCTGGTAATGTTTACTAAGGATCCGTCACACGTGTTCACAGTTGTCAACAAACGCGTGGTCGCGTGGGGCTCTCGTGAGTGCTTCTCCTCCCAGATGCCCCTACCATGCTCCCAGAGAACGGTAGTCTCTATGAATATTGATGGATTATTTTACAGTCTAGACTTATGATTGAGATAAAATGTGATTATAATAAAATTAGATATAGGATATAAAGATTATAAGTAGTACTGCCTGCACTACTGATTCTTATTAAGGATTCGATTTATAATCCCTACCGGATATTGAATCAATGTTTCAATAATTTTTTTAATTAACAAATCCTTCTAGAAGCTTCTGGATCCATGAGATCATGCACAAAGTCACGTAGCATCCAAGTGGCATTATCATCTAGGATCAAAATATATAATGAATCTATTGTGATTCTGATATGATTTTTGATACGATTTTGATTTGATATAGATATGATATAGAAATAATACATTTCTTAGATGATTATTAAATATGATGGGTAAAATTTCCCACAGTTCCTTCTCTACCTCCTCTCCGGTCTCAGGCGCCGCTACATTCCTCCTGTCAGTAAACCCTTATTAAAGCAATTTGGGATTGTTTAGGATCTCAGAACCTCTGATTATGTGAATCTGAGGATTATCGGAATTGAAAGAAAGATGAAGTCAATGATTCATTATTTCCACATGGAAGATGTGGCAAATGCTGAAGTGTTTCCTACGTGGAAGATGAAGCCAGTGCTCCAGTGTGTCCTACATGGGGGATGAAGCCAATGTCCAGTGTTTCTACATGGAAGATGAAGCCAATGTTGAATTAAGTATTTCCTACGTGGAAGATGAAACCAATGCTCCAGTGTTTCCCTACATGGAAGATTAAGCCAATGCTCAGTGTTTCCTACATGGAAGATTAAGCCAATGCTCCAGTGTTTCTACATGGAAGATGAAGCCAATGTTGAAGTGTTTCCTACATAGAAG
Organism: Procambarus virginalis; assembly: GCA_020271785.1. Taxonomy (NCBI): domain Eukaryota; kingdom Metazoa; phylum Arthropoda; class Malacostraca; order Decapoda; family Cambaridae; genus Procambarus; species Procambarus virginalis. Next base: position 28,403 of record WNGS01005158.1, on the reverse strand, counting down.
ATGAACCCAATGATCTAGGGTTTCCTACATGGAAGATGAAGCCAATGTTGAATTAAGTGTTTCCTACGTGGAAGAGGAAGCCAATGTTCCAGTGTTTCTATATGGAAGATGAAGCCAATGTTGAATTAAGTGTTTCCTACGTGGAAGAGGAAGCCAATGTTCCAGTGTTTCTACATGGAAGATGAAGCCAATGTTGAATTAAGTGTTTCCTACGTGGAAGATGAAGCCAATGCTCCAGTGTTTCTACATGGAAGATGAAGCCAATGTTGAAGTGTTTCCGACATAGAAGATGAAGCCAATGATCTAGGGTTTCCTACTTGGAAGATGAAGCCAATGCTCCAGAGTGTCCTACATGGAAGATGAATCCAATGTTGAATTAATTCCTACATGGAAGCTGAAGCCAATGATCTAGGGTTTCCTACACCGAAGTTGAAGCCAATGCTTCAGTGTTTCCTACATGGAAGATGAAGTCTATGACCTAGGATTTCCTACATGGAAGATGAAGCCAATGCTCCAGTGTTTCCTTCATGAAAAATGAAGCTAATGATCTAAGTTTTCTTACATGGAAGATGAAGCCAATGCTCCAGTGTTTCCTGCATGGAAGATGAAGCCAATGATCTAGGGTTTCCTACATGGAAGATGAAGCCAATGATCTAGGTTTCCTACATGGAAGATGAAGCCAATGTTGAAGTGTTTCCTACATGGAAGATGAAGCCAATGATCCAGTGTTTCCTACATGGAAGATGAAGCGAATGATCTAGGGTGTCCTACGTGGAAGATGAAGCCAATGTTCCAGTGTTTCAACATGGAAGTTGAAGCCAATGTTGAAGTGTTTCCTACATGGAAGATGAAGCCAATGATCTAGGGTTTCCTACATGGAAGATGAAGACAATGCTCCAGTGTTTCCTACGTAGAATATGAAGCCAATGATCTAGGGTTTCCTACATGGAAGTTGAAGCCAATGTTGAAGTGTTTCCTACATGGAAGATGAAGCCAATGCTCCAGTGTTTCCTACATGGAAGATGAAACCAATGATATAGTGTTTCCTACATGGAAGATGAAACCAATGATATAGTGTTTCCTACATGGATGATGAAGCTTCCACTAGTGTTTCCACTGACTGAATGCCTATAGAGCGAGATGCGTTACTTTAGAGACACATAAGAGCTTCGTGGCTGTGGTAACATCGATTGAAGAGAAAGCGATGTAAAAGAGAAGAAACTAGACGAGGCATTAATATTAACTTACATTTATAAAAATGAAATGAGATAAATGAGTAAATGAGATAGTTGGCAGTAACTGTGACTCACCACTGCTCAGAGCGCACTTGTGTACAAAGAGAGATACAGGGAGTGGAAACATTTCATTGAAGATAAACAGTTGAAAGAAAAGTTAAGTGGAACACTGGATAAATAAAACTAAGATATATATGATCGAATTAAAATAATGAATTAAGAGGTGGTAATATCAAGTGTTAGGGTGCAACAGGGAAGGGAGAGAAGAGGGAGAGAGAAGCAAGAAATTGATAGATCAGAAGAATTCATCAGCAGGAGGAAGGATATTAGGTGAGACATTGTGCTTGAGAGGGAGTAAGATCATTTATGCTCCCATCTAACTATAGTGAGAGACTAATGCAATAACAGTCAGAGTGATCAAGTAGTAACACTGACGAACTTGTTTTGGAGGGGGGATAAACAGCTTGTAGGGTGAGAACAATGAGAATATAAGAGAAAATAAGGAAAAAACAAAACTTTCTTATAAATGTAAATGGGAAGATTGACCATCCAAGGCATAGGTTTCAGTTCTGCCTTTAAGACCAGCATAAAAATAGCGTGAAAGAATATTCAAAAATGATAAATTATTGACAAGAAAGTACGCTGATAAGTGATAATTGTTAGATCTTACCAGTAAATTATATTTAAATTAAATTATTTATGGGTTCATCAATCAGTTTACAAGTTGTGAGGTCGTTGCATCAATTTACAAGTTATTAGCCTTGTGTAAATCATTATCTTTTCAAGTTGCCAGCTATTTGTAAATAATCCTCATTACAAGCCTTTTGTGTATAAATTTACAAGTTGCCAGACTCGTGTTAATCATTCTCTTTCTAAGCCTTATTTGTATCAATTTACAAGTTGCCAGGTGTGTGTAAATCATTTTCTTTACAAGCCTTTCGTGTATAAATTTACAAGTGGCCAGCTTTGTGTAAATAATTATATTTACAAGCCTTTTGTGCATCAATTTACAAGTTGCCAGCTTTGTGTAAATCATTATCTCTACAATTAACAGTCCTGTGATCCTGTGTACATCTCTCTTGGTACAAACAGCAAGACCTGTGCCCAAGTGTACATTTTTATCTTTACAAGTTGCCAGCTTAATATTCCTGAATACATCGTTCCCTGTACATGTGTACAGCCATGTGTACATCAGCTCCAGTGCACTTTGTACCTCCACAAAATGTAATAAATTTTATCCTAGCGATAGTCAGTGCTTCCATCTCTACACTGTTGTCAACACGGTCAACTCTATGTATACACCGGACATTCATTTGAGTATATACTATGTGGAGGTGTGGAGCGACTCGTCCAGCATACAGGTGTGCAGCGTCTCGTGCAGAAGTGTGGAACGAGTCGTCGAACATAGAGGTGTGGAGCGACTCGTCCAGCTTAGAGATGTGGAGCGACTCGTTCAGCATAGAGGTGTGGAGCGACTCGTCCAGCATAGAGGTGTAGAGCGACTCGTCCAGCTTAGAGGTGTGGAGCGACTCGTCCAGCATAGAGGTGTGGAGCGACTCGTCCAGCATAGAGGTGTGGAGCGACTCGTCCAGCATAGAGGTGTGGAACGACTCGTCCAGCATAGAGGTGTGGAGTGACTCGTCCAGCATAGAGGTGTGGAGTGACTCGTCCAGCATAGAGGTGTGGAACGACTCGTCCAGCATAGAGGTGTGGAGCGACTCGTCCAGCATAAAGGTGTAGAGCGACTCGTCCAGCTTAGAGGTGTGGAGCGACTCGTCCAGCATAGAGGTGTGGAGCGACTCGTCCAGCATAGAGGTGTGGAGCGACTCGTCCAGCATAGAGGTGTGGAGCGACTCGTCCAGCATAGAGGTGTGGAGCGACTCGTCCAGCATAGAGGTGTGGAGCGACTCGTCCAGCATAGAGGTGTGGAGCGACTCGTCCAGCATAGAGGTGTGGAACGACTCGTCCAGCAACGTGGCAAGATGTCTGTGATTCCAAAGTATTTTTTTTCGAGGCAAAGACCGGGTGGCTGGGGTTGTGAGGCCAGGTGGACACATGGTGAGGCCAGGTGGACACATGGTGAGGCCAGGTGGACACACAGTGATGCCAGGTGGACACATGGTGAGGCCAGGTGGACACATGGTGAGGCCAGGTGGACACACAGTGAGGCCAGGTGGACACATGGTGAGGCCAGGTGGACACATGATGAGGCCAGGTGGACACATTGTGAGGCCAGGTGGACACATTGTGAGGCCAGGTGGACACACTGTGAGGCCAGGTGGACACATGGTGAGGCCAGGTGGACACATGGTGAGGCCAGGTGGACACATTGTGAGGCCTGGTGGACACATGGTGAGGCCTGGTGGACACATGGTGAGGCCAGGTGGACACATTGTGAGGCCAGGTGGACACATTGTGAGGCCTGGTGGACACATGGTGAGGCCAGGTGGACATATGGTGAGGCAAGGTGGACACATGGTTAGGCCAGGTGGACACATGGTGAGGCCAGGTGGACACATTGTGAGGCCTGGTGGACACATGGTGAGGCCTGGTGGACACAAGGTGAGGCCTGGTGGACACATGGTGAGGCCTGGTGGACACATTGTGAGGCCAGGTGGACACATGGTGAGGCCAGGTGGACACATTGTGAGGCCTGGTGGACACATGGTGAGGCCTGGTGGACACATGGTGAGGCCTGGTGGACACATTGTGAGGCCAGGTGGACACATTGTGAGGCCTGGTGGACACATGGTGAGGCCAGGTGGACATATGGTGAGGCAAGGTGGACACATGGTTAGGCCAGGTGGACACATGGTGAGGCGAGGTGGACACATGGTGAGGCCAGGTGGACACATTGTGAGGCCAGGTGGACACATTGTGAGGCCTGGTGGACACATGGTGAGGCCAGGTGGACATATGGTGAGGCAAGGTGGACACATGGTGAGGCCAGGTGGACACATAGTGAGGCCAGGTGGACACATTGTGAGGCCTGGTGGACACATGGTGAGGCCTGGTGGACACATGGTGAGGCCTGGTGGACACATTGTGAGGCCAGGTGGACACATTGTGAGGCCTGGAGGACACATGGCGAAGCCAGGTGGACATATGGTGAGGCCAGGTGGACACATGGTGAGGCCAGGTGGACACATGGTGAGGCCAGGTGGACACATTGTGAGGCCAGGTGGACACATTGTGAGGCCAGGTGGACACATTGTGAGGCCAGGTGGACACACTGTGAGGCCAGGTGGACACATGGTGATGCCAGGTGGACACATGGTGAGGCCAGGTGGACACATTGTGAGGCCTGGTGGACACTTGGTGAGGCCTGGTGGACACATGGTGAGGCCTGGTGGACACATGGTGAGGCCAGGTGGACACATGGTGAGGCCTGTTGGACACATGGTGAGGCCAGGTGGACACATGGTGAGGCCAGGTGGACACATTGTGAGGCCAGGTGGACACATTGTGAGGTCTGGTGGACACATTGTGAGGCCTGGTGGACACATGGTGAAGCCAGGTGGACATATGGTGAGGCCAGGTGGACACTTGGTGAGGCCAGGTGGACACATGGTGAGGCCTGGTGGACACATGGTGAGGCCAGGTGGACACATGGTGAGGCCAGGTGGACACGTAGTGAGGCCGGGTGGACACATGGCGAGGCCAGGTGGACACATAGTGAGGCCAGGTGGACACATGGTGAGGCCAGGTGGACACATGTTGAGGCCAGGTGGACACATAGTGAGGTCAGGTGGACACATGGCGAGGCCAGGTGGACACATGGTGAGGTCAGGTGGACACATGGTGAGGCCAGGTGGACACATGGTGAGGCCAGGTGGACACATAGTGAGGCCAGGTGGAAACATGGTGAGGCCAGGTGGACACATGGTGAAGCCAGGTGGACATATGGCGAGGCCAGGTGGACACACAGTGAGGCCAGGTGGACACATAGTGAGGCCAGGTGGACACATGGCGAGGCCAGATGGACACATGGTGAGGCCAGTGGACACATGGTGAGGCCAGGTGGACACACAGTGAGGCCAGGTGGACACACAGTGAGGCCAGGTGGACACATGGTGAGGCCAGGTGGACACATGGTGAGGCCAGGTAGACACAGGATGAGGCCTGGTGGACACATGGTGAGGCCAGGTGGACACATGGTGAGGCCCGGTGGACACATAGTGAGGCCAGGTGGACACATGGTGAGGCCAGGTGGACACACAGTGAGGCCAGGTGGACACATTGTGAGGCCAGGTGGACACACTGTGAGGCCAGGTGGACACATGGTGAGGCCAGGTGGACACATGGTGAGGCCAGGTGGACACATTGTGAGGCCTGGTGGACACATGGTGAGGCCTGGTGGACACATGGTGAGGCCAGGTGGACACATTGTGAGGCCAGGTGGACACATTGTGAGGCCTGGTGGACACATGGTGAGGCCAGGTGGACATATGGTGAGGCAAGGTGGACACATGGTGAGGCCAGGTGGACACATGGTGAGGCCAGGTGGACACATTGTGAGGCCTGGTGGACACATGGTGAGGCCTGGTGGACACATGGTGAGGCCTGGTGGACACATGGTGAGGCCAGGTGGACACATGGTGAGGCCAGGTGGACACATTGTGAGGCCAGGTGGACACATTGTGAGGCTGGTGGACACATGGTGAAGCCAGGTGGACATATGGTGAGGCCAGGTGGGCACATGGTGAGGCCAGGTGGACACATGGTGAGGCCTGGTGGACACATGGTGAGGCCAGGTGGACACATGGTGAGGCCAGGTAAACACATGGTGAGGCCAGGTGTACACATGGCGAGGCCAGGTGGACACATAGTGAGGCCAGGTGGACACGTAGTGAGCCGGGTGGACACATGGCGAGGCCAGGTGGACACATAGTTGTAACAGGGGAGGGATTGAAATGGAAAATGGTAAGTAAAGAAGTGAGTAGGATAAGTAGAAGAGGTAGAAGGGTAGATAGTAGAAGTAGAAAATAGAGATAGAAATAAAATGCTAGTAGAATAGAAAATAGAAATAGAAAATAGAAAATGCTGCCACCATCCATTCTAGATCATCTACATACAAGACAAGGAATGGAACTTGTCTGTATCAACATAATACCCTCAAGATGTTTCAAGAGGTATGCTCCCTCTGTATCATGTACTCATTCAAAATTCTAGGGAACAAAGTTAAAGACCAGTTAAATGTATAAATTCACTTATATTTCATATGGTAAGTATCAATAATTTAAGCAAGTATAAATGGTCAAGCTTAATAGTTCAAGTGAGTCATCATCCAAGAATTCGAGAACCCTACAACTCGACTGCCCCTGATCATCACACAACACCTGTTTAGTGAACACGACAAAGTCCCTCAATGTTCAACTCACCAAGGTCTCCGAGTCTTAAGAGTCTCCGTGGAATAGAGAAGGGGGGGGTCTGTAGTTGACAGAGACTGTCCCGCCCCGCCGGCAGACCGCCTGTCTGGACGGCTGGCCGCTGCTGTCTGTTCTTCTGTCTATGGCTCTGCTTCTGCTGTCCTTCTCCTCTCTCGAATCGATAGCTCCCCGAGTATATATTGGGAAACCTGTAGCTAACTCCGCCCACAAGTTAGATAGCCTCCGGCACTCTACCAAGCCACTCCTTAAACGTCGGCATGTTTGAAGGCTACCCGGCTCAATTATAAGATTAGCGAGAGCCAGGTGAGATTCGCCTGGCTGACCTCAGGTCACTTGGTTGTCAATTAACACTTAGAGGTGTGAGATCAGGCCAGACAAGTTGGCGTCTGTCAAATCCTTGTCTGTGACTCATATATCTCCATGTATGTATTAAATAAAATTAAACCAAACCTTTACAGTGTTACATCTCCCCTTCTCCCCGAAAATAAAGTTTTTGCAACACTGCTAAAGCAAGCTAGCTGTGTGCGACAACTTTATTAACGGAAAAAATCATCCTAGCTAACAAATATACATCATCCTACTCTAAAAATGAAATATGTAGACAGGCGTCCATTGTCTCTGGCTGGGCGACGTCACTGCTTGGTCCTGTAGATAGTCCTGTACCATATTTCTTCAACACAACTGCGTCCGTCGCTTCTCCGTCGTTAACGCACAACAACTCTTGCCAACCAGGAAGCCGTTACTACTTGAACTGCGCACAGGACCGTGGAATTCGGTTGTCCCAGCTGATCTGTAATTGGCCCTACGTCAGTCACCATGAGAGACGTATATTGGGGTTCTTCACAGCTATAGGGACTACAAGTTTCGAGACCTCCATATAGTTGGCACCGTAGAAATCCCATCCTACTTCTTCCCTCCCAGTTGCTCCAGTACGCCTCCTTCAGAGAGCCACTTCTGACAGCCACATCAAGTCCGCACGACAAGGATGAATCACTCAACAGAGCACCATGCTT